>JAOPJG010001346.1:0-10069 GCA_027478255.1 Dispira simplex | reverse complement strand
TTGTGTTCCAGTTCTTGTGTGGTCCTAATATAAATAGGACCTGATTTCACCTTATGAATAAAGCAGCAACTTATAGTCTATTTCTTGGATATTTCATTTGGTGACTTTTAGGGTACATTTTGTTAGATAGATTGTGGGCAATAGCCTTTAGAAGGCTCTATCTCAGGAAGGCCTGGTTGTACACAAGGTGCAGACCAAGGCTGAGATACCACATTATTGTGGTATCTCACTGTAGATACAGTATCTCTAATACTTATCTAAGGTCACTGGAGATATCAGAAACAGGCTCATTTGCCTACAATCATAATCACTAGGGGTTCCACAGGTAGTAACTAAGTTACAAGTTAACACTAATAAAACAAACTATTCAATACCAACTTTATTTACTGTTGTACTGCCCACCTAGATGGGACTTTTTCATGTTTCTTTGTAAGAATTTGGTCAGGTTCAACCCACTTGGAATTTAGGCTTCCATTCCTAAATTCCCTTGTTTCCTTTTGTGTGATTTTTCAAAGGTTAAAACTTATTGTTAGCCTCAAATGTGTAATATCAGCTGGCATCACCACTGATAAAGATTAATGGATTATGGTATTTCCTTTTTATTGGTGTGGTTGTCAGGAATATTGGAACAATAGATATTCCTATTATCATGTTCATTTCAAAAGGTGATAATACACTCCTTGTATTATCACTTGATTATTTGTATTGATTTTTATTATTATCCTTTGGTTACATCATTAGGTGAATAATTCTTTATAAGAGTTATTCAATACTATTTAACAGTATTGTGTTGGTTTGTGATTAATTCTGTGTTTTTCTGTATAAATAGGTAGTGGTTTCTAGCATTGAAACCACAGGATTTTTTGGAATAAATGATTTTCTATTAGTTTGATTTGATTTGATTGGCTGTGCAAGGCCCAGCCCACAAAATTACTAAGGAAATCAGGTCCTATTTATATCCAGATGATAGGATACCTACACAATACTATTTCAACACAGAATATGAAAGAACATCACTACAAAAAGAAAACTAATGATAATAAAAAAAATAGCTGATGGTTTAAGGTGTTTGATGATGTACAAAGTAATACCACCTTCAACATACATCACCAAGCATTCCAATTGTAGGCTACACAATCATAATGCACATCACAACAAACATCAAACACATCACTTTCATGATGTAACCTTTAAAGTATAACATCCAAATAATCAATAAATCAAAAAGATGCCACCAAAGAAACAATATGATATCAGAACCTGACAATAACTGTAGTGGGCTGATACTAGGTATCAGGCACCACATTATTGTTGTCATGGGCTGGGCCTCGCACAGCCAATCAGATCGAATCAAACAAGTCAAAATCATTTTATTCCAAATTAAACTTCGCCTAGCTCATTTAATTTACGTTATCCCTTCTATCATGGGAATGACGGCTTTCAAAGCTGTGTCTTGCTTTATTTGGTAATTTTTTCAGCTATATATAGCTGTGGCCTCTGCTGGACCCCTCTTAATCCTTAGACCCTTTTAAAGTATCGTGATTCTTGCATCTTTCTAAGTGCCTCTGCCTTATTCTTTTGTTGTTCAGGATTTATTATACGGGACAATCTGTCACCACAATTTCGAAATAATAAATCCATTTCTCTCTTTACACTTGTCATTTTCATTGACAGTTTTATTTCTTAAACGTGGAACACTCTGGGGTTCATTTTTACATGTTCAAAAACGGGCAAGTCTGCCTTAAATAAGTTTTTTCATTGACAGTTTTATTTCTTAACGTGGAACACTCTGGGGTTCATTTTTTTAACACGTTCAAAAATGGGCAATTCTGCCTTAAATAAGTTTTTATTTTTTCATTTCTCAATTTTATACACGGAATACTTGGGTATTCAAATCATTTTACGTGTGTGCATAACTGACAATTTGTCTTAAAAAAGTTATGCAAGGCAATGCAGGATCCCCGTCGAGTACCGAAGAAGGTACATCTGTACTTTGCTGAGAAATGGATGGGCCTGGAAAACCCATCAAAATTGTCTGATGAGTTCACGAAGAATGACCAGCACTCCCTCTGGAAATCACCAAATTGTGCTTCAAAGATGCCAAGGAATATATCCTTACCAAGGCGTCTTTCACCAGTCTTGTTGAATGGGTTCCAAAATCATTGGAACAATGGATCCAGACCCCTAAACTGGAATCACACTGGCGTAAAAAACTCGGGACCAAGGATGTGGGCCAAGATGCCCTACAAGAACAAGCACAACGTTGTTACAAAGGAGTCTGCAAGGGACTCACTGCCCTCACCATCTCAGCACAGGGTATTGCAGACAGACAGGTTAGCATGGAAGAACACTTGGAACATATACAACAGATGTTCATTATCAATGCCCACCTCCATGCCATTACCACTGAAGACCATCAGAAACGAGTCCTCCAACGGACCCGGGTACCAGAGGACATGCATCACTATGTCATGTCCCTTGCAAACAAACAATCCAAATTCCTTTTTGGAGATGAAGCCCTCGAGTTTATCCGATGAGAGGAGACCCAAGACATCCAATGACGAGTCAATGAATCCACCCTACGGCAGCACCAGCAGTATGAAACCTTCTGTGGGAAACCAAAATTTTCCAATTCAAAAAACTTCTGTGGCCAGAAACCAACCAGACCGCCCAGCAAATCTGGACTGGCCAACAAGGGAAAGTCTGCCCAATCAGGGAATCCAACTTTTCCCAACCGCAATCCCAATCCCAATCCCAACCACCAATAGCCCTGACGTCAGTGGCTGCATCCCAGATGACCGAACACTATGGTCAGCTGGATGATGGGATTCCTCCGGGGGGTCAGCTAACCAAGTTTTTTCCCAACTGGCTACGGTTAACCAGGGATACGTGGGTACATCAGGTGATACACAAGGGCTACCAGATCACATGGAAGTCGATCCCCACCCTGGCTACTCCACGATTATTTCAGACCACCCCACAGGACCAGGAGGAACTAGATCAGGTGATACACAAGCTTGTAATGTGTCAGGCCTTGGAGAAGGGAGAAACCAAATACCGTGGGTACTGCTCCAACCTGTTCATGAAACAGGAAGTGGACAAATGCCGTCCACTGGTGGACTTATGGCGTATCAACGGATTCCTCCACCTTCCACAGTTCAAAATGGAAGGCTTAGGTCAGTTTTCTTCCATGATTACTCTGGGGGCTTACCTTACGAAGGTGGATATCAAGGATGCCTATCTTACGGTACCCATTCATCCAGATTCTTGCTGTTTTTTGGTGGTACAGTCACAGGGACAGATATACCAATACCGTTCCCTCCCTTTTGGTTTAGCCACGGCACCCCAGGTGTTTTCCCGAATTATGAAAGCTGCTATCACACCATTACGGGCCCAAGGAATAGTACTTTCTTATTACCTGGATGATATTGCCATAATTTCATCCAGTGCATCCCAGGCCAACAGTGATTTGAAGATGGTCCTCGACCATTTGCAGAAACTGGGGTTTCCTATCAACTGGAAGAAATCCATTCTCACCCCAACCCAACGGATGGAATTCCTGGGGATGATTGTGGACACTCAGCAGATGCGTTTTCTGCTACCAGGAAAGAAATGTCAATCGACACTACGGGGATGCCACCTATTGAAATCCCACACTGTACTGGCCTGGAAATTAGCATCTATCCTAGGGACACTCACAGCAGCACTCCCTGCCATGCCCAATGGCTTGATTCATCTGTGCCAGTTACAACGTTGTCTGATCATGCAAAACAAAACGTGGTCGGAACCCATTACCCTCAGCAAGGAGGCACACTGGGAACTGGACTGGTGGATCCAGCAGATTCAGGAAAATCGGGGAAAACCATTACACCAACCCAAACTGCCCCAGATGACCATTTTTACAGATACATCAGAGACAGGGTACGGGATCGTCTCCCCAGTATCACGACAAGCGGGGCTGTGGTCCCCAGACGAACAGATGAATTCCATCAACTGGAAGGAACTTCGGGCAGTGTATTTAGCCATTCGCCAACTCCCCCAGTGGGTTCGGGACCAGGCTATTCAATTAAAGACAGACAACACCACGGTTCTAAAGTATGTCAACCGTCAAGGGGGAACACGGATTCCCCTCCTCCAAGATCTAGCCCTGGACATCTCCAACGAGCTTACCAGCCGGAATTTAATACTCCAGGCCACCCATATTCCGGGGGTGACCAATGTGGAAGCAGACCAACTGAGTCGAATGGTTCCTGCTTACCGCGAAATGGAGTTACCCAAACCGTTTTTTCGGGAACTCAACAAGCTGTGGGGACCCTTGAGAATCGATCTATTTGCCAGTCCCCACAATCACCAACTACCACGGTACTATCATCTGTACAGTGTGCCAGGGATACCTTCGAAGGACGCGTTTCATTACCCATGGCCTCGGGAAAACGGTTATGCATTTCCGCCATGGAATCAAGTACACCAGGTGATCAATTGGGTCCAATGGGATCACCTGACCCTGGTTCTGGTGACTCCTTTCTGGAAGACTCAATCGTGGTTTCCACGCCTACTCCCCATGGTGGTGGAACCTCCCATTCTTCTCAAGACTCGGGAATTGTGGTTGATCGCATGGAAGATATCCGGACGATTCTCTTACATCAGGGCATTCCAGAGGAGATTACCATGGC
This sequence comes from Dispira simplex, assembly GCA_027478255.1. Classification (NCBI taxonomy): domain Eukaryota; kingdom Fungi; phylum Kickxellomycota; class Dimargaritomycetes; order Dimargaritales; family Dimargaritaceae; genus Dispira; species Dispira simplex. Next base: position 5,396 of record JAOPJG010001346.1, on the reverse strand, counting down.
GAACCTCTACCATGGACTTCGTAGGAACACCAACAAGGCCTACTACTATGCCTGGCAAAAGTTTGCCCATTGGTGTTTTTCGAAACAAATTGATCGTTTGCAACCGAATGTTATCACTTTGTTAACATATCTATCTGAAATGGCCAAGACGAATAGCATTCATTCGGTGAAATTGCACAAGGCAGCCATTGTTTCCACGTGGGAAACCGGGTATCCAGATAGTAAGATTTCTAAGCATCGGCATTTACACCTCTTTATTCGTAGCTTGGAAAGAAAAACCACGCCTAAGAAGAAACCCCCAGTATGGCGGGTGGAACAGTTACTACAATTTCTCTGTCAATTGCCAGACAATCGGGATTTGTCCTGGCACCAGTTCTCTCAGAAGGTACACGCCTTGTTATGTCTCACCACCATGTGGCGTCCGCGCAGTGATTTCGCACGAGTTACCCTCGATGGAGTGGAGTTTCATCACGAAGATGGAAAACCGGACGTTTTAACATTAACGGCCTACCATGTTAAGGAAGGCAATCGTAAGTCCGTCCATGTACAGGCACTAGAGCACAACCTTCACCTGTGCCCTGTCCATAACACTCGGGAATATATTAGCAAATCCCAGGAATTTCGTCAACCTCAGGAACAGGCGTTGTTTATCACCAAACGAGGAACCAAGGCGACCAGTGACACTCTGGGAAACTGGAGTAAGGCCTTACTTTCCAAGGCAGGTATTGATACCAGTGCTTTCTCGGCCCATTCAATTCAGGCTGCCACAGCCACAGCAGCACACCGTCTTGGGTTTTCCCAACAGGAAATCCTGAAGGCAGCTAACTGGAAGGAGTGGACAATGTTTTTGAATTACTACTACCGTCCTACTCCACATGACAGTGTGGCAAAGTCTGTGCTGACGAATTATTCCCATGATAGAAGGGATAACGTAAATTAAACGAGCTAGGCGAAGTTTAATTGTCACGTTATCCCTTCTATCATCTTGAATCCCACCCGAAGCAGTTACTGAATTATCATAGTCTCAATTAGTACTCAAATTTCAGTATACCCATATATATATTTATTATTTTTATTACTGTCGGGATTCTATAACTTTTATATATATATATATCTTTATATTGGTTTTAGTTAACTGGCCCCGCCCTCATTTCTTTTTCTTTTCTTGTCTTTTGTTTCTCGATTACTTTAAATCGGGTCTAAGGATTAAGAGGGGTCCAGCAGAGGCCACAGCTATATATAGCTGAAAAAATTACCAAATAAAGCAAGACGCAGCTTTGAAAGCCATCGTTCCCATGATAGAAGGGATAACGTGACAAAAATCCTGGTGGTTTCAATGTCTGAAACCACCGCCTATTTATAATCAAAATCCAAACTACTACACATATAAATGATATCAATTCATCATGGGGATAACCTATTGCAAAAGAAGTTATCCTTGAAACAAATCAATCATGAACTCGAAAGAACAATTGTAAAACAAGTAAGTGATAACAAAGGAGTTGATTATCACCTTGTGAAAACAATAACATAATTGGAACCATAATACTTCGATATGTAAAAGAAACAATAAAAAAATAAAAACAATAAATGAACAATTGTCAATTAGCTTTCATCAGTGGTGACGTCAACTGATACCACATAATCAAAAGCTAATAATATCTTTTAACCTTCATAAAATCACCTAAAAGAAACAAGGGAATTTAGGAATGAAAGCCTAAATTCCCAATGGGTTGAACCTGACCAAAATTTAAAAGAGAAACAAGAAAAAATCCCATCTAGGCTGGAGGTATGACATTGTTGTGGTGCCTGATACCTCGTATCAGCCCACTATAGTTATTGTCAGGTTCTGATGTCATATTGTTTCTTTGGTGGCATCTTTTTGATTTATTGATTATTTGGACATTGTATTTTGTCATCCAAAACTACATCATGAAGGTGATGTGTTGTACAATTGTTGTGATGTGTGTTTAAGGATTCCAATTGTGTTAAAGGTTGTGTAGCCTACAGTTGGAATACTTGGTGACATATGTTGAATGTAGTAATACTGTAATGAGCCATGTGGTGTTCAGCTGGTTAAGCAGGACCAAGTAAATAAACTAGATGAGCAGATATAGTAGTAAAGACTTTTATTGTTAATGAACATGAGGAAATGATAACATTGGGAAAAGGTGGCGTATTTATCTGGATCCATCCTGATGGAGGGGAACTCTCTGGAGGGTCTTGTTGAGAATGGCAGTGTGTGTGATTTGTTCAACATCCACATTCACCTACCAACTGAGTGACCCTCCTGGTGGTCCACCTCCTGCAGTATGCAGGAGAGACTATACTAGTTTTCTTGTTCTCCTGGTCACTGGGTTTCTCCTGCTTCCCTGACCACATAAGGAAGTGGCTCTCCCACTGCCCAGGGTGAGGGACTGCATGTGGGACCCCCTTCCCTTGGTTGTCTCAATGGGACATGGTAAATGACTTTTAAATTAGGATAACTTAACGAAAACGAAAGGTAAAACCAAGGCGTATATGTTCCTATTAACAAGGAGTAACAGCACAAAAAAGGGGAAAAATAATAACTATTTACCCCTGAGTTACAGGACTTATAAGATGTACCAATATTAACAAGAGGTAACCATGCAAAAAAAAGGGTAAGGAAAAACAATACCTATTTACCCCTGAGTCAAAGAAATTTCTCATTGACAGATAGTATTACAGTAGGAACGATGAATAAAATTAATGTAGCACACACCATCATCCCTTCCTTCTCTTTGTTAAAAAACAAGGGAAGTGAGCAACTATTTCTCTTTTGTAGCACACAACACAAGAAAGATGTCCCACCAGGACCCAGACCGAGAAGCAAAGAATAAATAAGGCCTCAGGCATAGGGAAGAAATCTACGAACCAGATCAAAAGAACCTAGATAAACTACCCGAGGACCCAGACAAATGTGCTGAAAGGTGAGACAAGATCTCGACAAGATGTACTGAATAATAAGAAAGGACCCCGACAAGAGATATTGAATAATACAACAGGATCCAGACTGATAACAGTGACGAAATGGATCAGGCACACGATAAGAGACCAGCAACTGTGCTGCTGCACAAAAGGTATGACGAAATTAATCTTCAGTACCCGAGATATTCCTAAAAAATCGGAACCTACCTGTCATTTATCACTAATGTGAGTGACATATTCAATTCGTTTTATTTTTATCCATTGCAAATTTTAACATTGGGTTCAGAGAAGTCAGTGTCAAAAATCAGTGTAGTGTTTCAATTTTATTTTTTACTGTTATTTACTAGGTTTCAACAGCATATTTAAACCTGTTGAAATTCTGTCTAAATTCAATGTCCATCCTTCAGTATTCAAAGTAAAGTTGTACTCCACTCTAGTCTTTCGTACAGTTCGAGTTTTAGGTAGTTTGGGTGAAGTAATTTATTTTCTATTATTGTGCTGGTCCACTCAAGTTTGTAGACTTGTTTTAAGTGAGTATTTCTTTGAGTAATTTTGTGAGATTTAGTCCAAAGTTCTAGTAATTTTGTCATAGGATTTCGTGAAATCCCGTTCATTTTTTAGGGGGGTATTTCTTTGACCTCAGATTTATTCTGTTTCGATTAGTAAAAGTGGTTTGGGATATTGTATTCCATAACTCCAATTCCAATTTTATTTCGATCAAAATTTCTTAAGATATTGTCTGAAAATTTTTGTTTATTGAATTAGTACGATTTTTTACATTCCATTTCGTGGAATCTAGCGCTTGCCATGGAGGAATAAAGACGTTCTTCACAAAAACCATCCTGTCGGGTAATCCATGAACGCACTACACAACCAGGTATAAAAAAGAGACTTCAGATAGAGATGAAAAGCCAGATTTTAGGACCAGACTCAGATTTTACTAGTAGGATTTTATTAAAGAAACTGTTTGATTATTCCCATCGGACTGACTGTGTGCCACATGCCTACGGTCAGTGGATTTAGCTCGATAGAGTCAAAAAAAATCACCCAAATCCCATTGTTCACAATTTACACCCATAAAGCTTGTATAAAGTATTACGGGAAAATGTCACGCCTTGCAGAACATAATACTGAAGAATATAAAAACCTTTATTTAATAAACGAATACAGGAAATAAAGACGGCTTGTGCACTTGTATATCTTCTCAGAATCTGCGGCGTGGTAGAATAGTAATACCCATTCAACCAGGGCAGATTGTAAAGTTTAGGGGAGGAGTCATTGTCCTCATGTGAGACACAAACAAAAAAAAAAAAGAAAAGAAAAACATGGTATCCCTAAGGGCGGCTATATCTGCGAATAACGGTATGTCATCGTTTATGTTCTCGAAGAATGGCCGTGGGAGAAACGTAGGAAAAATAACGACAACGACGAATGAAACTCCGTGGGATAATCTTTAGGCCTGAGTTTTGACACTAGGATTAGTGGCTCTTTTCAGGAAGCAGATTGCCGCTAGAATATCATCTTTGCTAAACAAGTGGGTTCCCTCTTTACCATCTATAAAAAACAGGTGCGTCAATGTTATTTTTGTAGTATCACCCATATCAGGGTTCGACCTTCCAGGAAATTCAGAAGCGGAAATAGCTTTGTTGTCATTAGTGGCCCAAGTGAGGCCTTTCTGAAACATTTGCCCTATATTTGTACCTAAAAATTTAGTGATCATATCCTCGTAGGGTTCCTCGAGAGCATTCTTTTCAACGTCTTTGATAACATTGAGCATCTCTTTGGCCATTTCCCTGGAATGGAGGCGCTTCTCAATCTCACCAATGCGATAGATGACGGAAGGATTAGAGTAGAGTTTGACATGGAGTAAGAGGCTAATTTTGGCTTCCCTGTCCGAAATTTTTTCGCCGTCCTTAATGATTTCCTCGAGGTCATTCTTAAACTCTCGCCCGATATCTGAAGCCAAGAATGTAGTGGTTTTTTTCTGGTCATCTGGATCGAAAACAAAGTTTTCGACGTCGTTGGCAACCCCGAGCATTGCGTTGACCCATTCCTGGTCACGTAGGATCTCGCGTGCAGTTTTATCCGAGTTAATATCACGTTCTAAATTACCGCTTAAAAATCTGCTAAAGAATAAGAGGTGACTTACGGGGTCCTTGTCAGAAATGGTATCGACAGGACTGCCCGTGACAAGGAGGGCGGTCAAGGCGAGGGGAGTGATGATTAGGATATTGATTTTCATGGTGAAAGCAGAAGAGGGGAGCAGTACCAGTAAGAAGAGAGTGAAAAGAATGATGGAAACACGTCGATTAAGCGCGGGAGAAGTCGAAAGAATGTTAGAAAGTATAGTGGTTGATGATTAAACAATAGGGTGCGAACTGGTATCCTTTTTATAAGTGAGATAGAATACCAAGTGAGGGATATCACTTGGCGACTCCACCATACAC
>JAOPJG010001345.1:0-10073 GCA_027478255.1 Dispira simplex | reverse complement strand
ATACAAATCATATTCAACATCGACACCGTAGCCATGCGTTCTTTACACAAATTGAACAGTCGAATAAATGGTAAATGGGGGAAAGTAAAAGGTAGACGTTTGTCGATACGGGTGAGTGGTTCCTCGTACAATAACGGCTTAAATTGCACCAACAGCGTTTTCAATACGATCTGCGCACGGGATTCCCCACGATCAGTCCGGTTACCACTACGTACCAGACAGTCCTGCAGCAATTCCAGTAATCCACGATCCGCTGTAGAAAGAAACGAGTCTCCGGACCGTTCGTTGGGTCGAGAGTGAGCACGGCCGGCAGAACAGTCCCAGTATAATTCACTCACTGGTGTATTTTTCGCATCCAAATCACCCGTGTTAGCTCCAACTGTAGCCAGTAGCGCACGTGCCCCACCACTACTTTTAGGCAAAGCGTTAATTTGCGACAACAACAAACCTACCCCATGGTTAGAATTAGCACGCCAATAATCGTACAAAAGGTGGTCACTTTCCAACGCCAAAGGTGACTTGGGCGCCACGGAGGATGCCTCAGAACCATCGGAATTACCCTCGGAGCGAGCATCGGGCGGACGCTTAGAGGTAGAGGATGCGAAGAGCGACCGGTCTTGTGGCTTGCGTTTGGAATCTTTACTCCGAAAATCCTTGACCAAATTCCAGCTCACCTGCGGTTGAGGCATTTGTTTCCCGGATACCATAACCAGCAAGTCATCCCACCATGTCGGCAGACTGACTGGTTTACCTGGTATTTCTCCAAGGGGCGCATCCGCCGCAGGTTCAATGTCGATGGATTCAGACGATTTTTCCAACTCCCGTGTGAAACTTTCCGAATCAGGTTCGGATTGCTCCATTAACCTATGTACCGGTCGATTATAGGACTTTTGGAGAATTTCCGCAATTGAACCCGGAGTAAACCACAGACTAACAATTGTTTCGACCAGCCGTGTAAACAAATAATCCTGGCCGGCTAAAATAAATAGTAACCGCCGCAAAGTATTAAACAACGTCTGTCGTGGCCCAGTGATTTGGTCCTGGTATAAAGGTAAGAGGGTGCTTTCGCGTACGAATAATGTCACCAAACGGACCAATACCTGGTTCCCCTCGTTCTTGGTCAACCAACTTTGCTGGCGATTCTGGAGAAGGTGAACATTTATTACATACATGACTTTGGTGGCCATCGGAACCAGTTGGTTGACGCGAGCCCACGCTTCCAGATCCAACGCCGTACTAGTGTTCAACGTGTCTAACCGATATGCCAACGCATATTCCACCAAGGTAAGCAGCAAATCTACCGCGTCAACGCAACCGTGGTACAGGTCATCGGTTAACCGTTGGGGGAAATACCGGTTACGACTAGCGGGCCAGTACCCTAAGTAAACCATACAAGCCAGCCGGTTCACAAATTGGAGGCTCACCTGAGGCAATAAGCCAGGGTGGGCCAACATATCCCGTAGGAATACACGAAAGGTGTGGGGCAAAGGGTCTCCTCCATGGCGAATCTCAAAAGTAACCAATAAATGTATCAACATATGCGTATGGACTAAAAAAGTACTATGTGTCGTACCCGTTTTGTCCAATGCGGTGAAATCAGCGTCCAAAGGATACATGGTCGTCTGTTCACGGGACCGGGCACAGTGACCCAGCACCAACCACACGAATAGAACTACGGTGCGTCGGGTGGCTAAAGTACTTACGAGTCCCATCAGACCCACCAGGTCCAAGTACAAGTAGGAAAAGGACTCGGACACCACGCAGAGCTGGTCATCGCCCTGCTGGGGATCCAAGTGGGGGCAAAGACTATGCTGCAGCCAGTGTTGGAGAATGTTGTGCAAATGAGGCACAAAATCACTTAGGATATCCACGGCGTCCGCATAACTGGGTCTCACAATCGACTGAGAGGGTGACGGTTGGCTTAACGAAGAGTCACCCACCCACATAATCCTTTGGCAGCGGCGTATCAACAATTGAAATAGTTTGTTACACACGGGCATCACCGTTTGACAAAGGTAAACCCCCGGTGATTGTTGGGGGCAAGTCTCATCAGCAGGTATAGCGGACTCTTGACAAGTCCGAGAAGGATGGTGGTGCAAATAGTACACCACCCGTTGTAGCATATCATACAAAGGGTAATAGATCTGCGGGGTGGTCCGCTCTTCCACCAGTAAATCAGACAGCCAGGCGTATATCTGCTGGGGAAAGGGCGTTTCATTGGGACGTGTTTGGGAAATATGATGAACCACTTCTGCTTTCATAATAGACACCAGCTGTTCCACTGAACAGGAGCGTGCTAGAGCACGTGCTTCCGCAAAGAGCAGTCCTGGTTCCCCCTGAAAGGGACGACACAACAAGGGTAACACCATCGGTAACAAAGGTTCACGCGCATCGACCGGATTGTCATTGGCTTGCAATCGGTAGCTAGCCAGCAGTAAGTGAATAACACTGACAAACTCCGCCGAATATCCCGACTGGGCGACCCGTAGCGTTTGGTACGCAAGGTCCAGCGCATGTTCTAAACCAACAGGTGCGGCGGTGGTTGTATCGCACAGTCGATGTTCCAACTGCAACGTGTAGAGAACGAGTGTCCAAATAACCAAAGTAGGCGCACGGTACAACATAGTTTCAAGTATGCCCAACCGGGTCGTCACGCCACACACGTCCGAATTCCACACCATCGAAAAAATTTTATTGGCGACGGGATCCAAAATAAGCGACTGGGTCGAACCTGCCTTGGGCGTGGGCCCCAAAAGATACAAAAGGAGATCGATAAACAAATGGGATACCGGCATATTATTAATATACCATGCCAGTCTCTTCTGTCGTGGCCCCACCTCGCGCAAGAGTTGATGCAAACTGTTCAATGCCCACGGAAGCAGCGTTTCGGTCCACTGACTAGGGTTTGTGTCCAATAATTCTTGAAAACGCGTCTGGGCTTGGGTTATGTCCGCCAAGTGTTCACTAGGTTGCAGCGTCACCGTTTCGAGCTCCATGCGGCGTTTTTTAGTGATGCGGAGTAATGGTAGAGGTTTTCCGTCCGTCATGGTAGTTTCTTTGGTCGGTTTGCCCTTGCTGGTGGGTTTCCGTCCTTGTGGCGGTAGAAAATAGTCTTGCAATTGTTTGCGTTGGCTTGCAAAGAGGATCAGTGCCTGGCGGGTTATCTCTGTTAGTAAACCGGATTGGACATCGGACGGAGCCTGGGCTAGGTCCTGGACCAGCTGCGCGAAGTGAATCTCGTCACTGGCCATGTGCATGTTTTTTTAAGATGCGTTACATCCACAATAATGAATGGCTAGGCCAAAAAAAAAAAAGCAACAGATTCGAACGGAATAACAAAGTGAATGTGTGGTAGTAAAGGAAAAATTTCAAGGACATGGCTATTGTTATTCCGTTTGTGATGTTATATAGTCTGGGCTTTACTAACAAAGCACTGTATGATGGTTCATAGTGATTGTTGGGCACATAAAGAGACACTATGTTGACAATGACTGCTAGAGCCTTGTCCGTAAGCCTCACTTTCAAAAATACGGCTAGCCCATTCGAAGGAAATGACACGTGACCATGACAACCCTGATGCATATATAGCTCTTTTGATTGTTGCCACAACCCAGCAAAAGGCGTAATGGATAACGATGATGATCAATCCAACGTGTCCGTGGACCACATACAATTGTCTGATAACTTTATTTTTTTTACACAGACCAGAAAAACAGTTCAACAATGGAGCGTTCCATTGTGGCAATTCAGCTAGCACACTAGGCCAATTGTCATAAGTACTATCCATTATTTAAGTTTCCAAAAAAAAAAAAACTTGTTCTAATTACTGCTGGAAATCCAATTAATGACCTATTAGACTAGTTTTTGCCTATGCTATGCTCCGTGTGCGTGGGGTCTTCACTATTCTGGAGTCAGCCGGGTACATTGGAACCACCCAGGGTTCTCCACGATTGCCCCGTCTTTCCAGGGATCATAACCACTGGACAAGTCGCCATGGATGGTGCACTAGGCATGCCATATGTCGGTGTGCTACAGCGAAGGAAAACCCTACATGGCACCGTTTTCCACACCGATCCCAGTTCCAGGTAACCTGTTTCAACCCCAACCGGTTTCTTACCACTAAGATTCGTTCAAGGAAAACCCCTTCTTCCGACCGGCCCGAGCACTTGGCGATTCCCGAAATAACTTCATCGGCCCAAGGGCAGGCCTTTATTGAGCACGTGTTTAGGACCAGTGAAACCGCACTTTCCTGTGACCGTATCAACCAGGTCCTACACCGATTAGCGCGGACCGGTGGCAAGCAGACGGCTTTGGTAATTTTGGACCAGGTATTACAACGGGATCACCCCCATATCTACTACCGGTTAGACTTACGGCCTATTATGACCCACTGGTTGCGGTCCCCCGAGCACGTCCATAATTTGGTAGCTTTGTATTGCAGGTGGCAAGGGTTGGTGTACCAAACTAAACCAAGTTGCGCCCGGGCTGCTGAGGCTGTCGATACCATTACTTTGCAGATTTTGGCGCATGTATTGGTTCACACTTTAGAATTTGCGACCTTGTCCGATAAAATTTTACGCTCTCGGGCCACCAAATTGCAGCGTTATTCCACATCTAGAAAATCAGAATCGACGCACACCCTGCCCCAGGCGGACAACGCTAGCCCGGTCACTAGGATAAAATTACACCATCCCAGCTCGGATCCAACACTACCCATATCTCACCTTATTGACCAGCGTTTCTTTACATTGTTCTTACGTCTCCTTTTCCGCATGCCCTTGTTACCTCCCCGAGTCCAGTCCGCGGTGGTATCCCTGGTTGCCTATTATCACCAGCGTTTCGGACCGTTGGATCCACTCACTTTGACCATGGCCACTTATCCTTTGGTTCACATTTTGGATTGTCTTTGGGCAACACGCGTATCCATTCTTCTGGGAAGCAAGCTGATGAAATGCGACCCACACCGGGTGTTTACAGATCCACAAATATTCAATCAGTTACTTTACGTTTTGGCTGACCCCTATCAGGAGGCCTTGGCAGTTCTTTGGGATGCGGATCCTACCTTTGTAGAAAATATCCTGTTCACTCTCGCACTAATTCTGAAATCGCTTACTATTCGCTGTACTTTCACGGAGTCGGCGGGTCCTCTTTTTCCCCCGCTCGAACCACTAACAGCAGAATATGTTGCAGACTCCTACACGCTTTCGTTTGATACCATGCGGAAATTACTAGATTTACAGGCGTCAAGTTCAGATCCCATCCCAGGTCTTACGTCCAGTTTACAATCCCATTCGCAAGTTACCACTTTGGGTTATTTTCGAACCTTGGCATCTGAACTTTGTCGTGCGGACTCGTCACCCTCTCACCGGCTCTTCCCAAATGACAATCTCGAGTGGTGTGGTCTGGAGGCGGTCTTATCCACCGGACAACGTGGTGTCTGTTCTCCCCAAAAACTCCCGGAATTGATACGGGCTTTCCAGACCTTGGCTCGGGCGGGACCGACCATGATATCCCCGTCATTTTATAGCAAGGTAATGGCCGCTTGTTGTCAACAGCGCGCTAAAGACCATGCCTTGGTCGTCTATAACGTATTCCGATCTCGATATGGCCACCAGGGGTTACTAGGCTCCCGTCACCTTGCCCAGCTCTTAATAACCGAAGGTGACGTGGTTACCCTAGTTCGTGTCTGTCGGGAATGTAATTCGCCGTCTTTGGTGGACTACACCATTCAGCAGCTTGCCGCCCCCTTAGCAACCCACCTGGTGGACCCTGGTACCCCTTTATCTGCACTCTCTTCCTCATCTACTACCGACGACTCGTCCCTGGCGGCTTCTTATCGTTTCCTGTTTGTCTTTCTAGACCAACTGTTTACCCAACCCACTTCAACACCACGTTCATCTACTACCTCCGCGGGTCCGTCCTTGATCCAATCATTAGTAACCGCCCGGTGGCATAAATCCTTGTACCGTCAGAGCTATACCTCGGCAATAACCACCCTGCTAAAACTCCAACAGTGGGAAACCGCACGAATGGTGCACGTGTTCCTACTCTCCCGAGGCGTTTTCCCTGACATCCGTGTATTTAACCAATTACTCAAACAACTAGTGAGTAATTCCTTGGTTGAACAGGCTTATGCTTGCTATCGTGCCTTTATCGAGTGTCACCACCGTCCAAATACTTATTCGGGATGCATTATTCTGCACGGTGTGGCAATGCGGGGCGCAAGTAAAAGTTTCGACAATACATCGGCCGATGTGCACCTGCAGCGTTATAACCGAGAGCAGTCACTTGGTGACGCAAATACTGAGGTACCTCCCGTTCTCCCCTCCGACCCATCCCTTCCCTCGTGGATGAATCCCACTATGATTGGTGTGCCGCCGCTGCCACCCGCTGCGGACGTCATCTCACAAGTCTGCACGGATTTAAAACAAAACAACGTGGTCTTGGACACGGCGCTGTTGACCAGTGTGTTACAGTGCCTACTGTACACAGGGGAGCCTGTTGAATCAGTTAGACTGGTATTCAACGATATGTTCCATTCTAATGCCCCACCCAATGCCGTGACGTACTTGGTAATGATGTGGGGTTACGCCCGGTTGGGATGTTTTACGGAAGTCGTCAACCTTTTAGAACTGTTGAAACGATCTGCACCATCTTCGTCGTTGCCGATGGGACAAGATGTTCCCTATCGACCTAACTTGGCCCACTACGGGGTACTCATGTACGCCTACAGTCGCGCTGGGGAACTAGCCAAGGTTTTACAGGTGTGGTCCGAAGTGAGTCAACAGTTTCCACGTCCCAATGCCCAAGTATTTAATATTGTCCTCTTGGCCTTATTGCGGAGTGGCAAGCACCGTATGGCGCTCAGTTTCTTTGAACAATTGCACGGCTCGGGTACCGTTCCGCCCAGTTTTTCTTATTCCTCCGGGACAAGTCCTCTCAACTCACCTTTACCTCTAACGGGGGAACCTTCAACCCCCGTCGGTGCCATTGACCCTGAAATGATGAGTACCCACACAGCTTCGCTGTTGATCCGAGCCCATCTATTAAACGATGATCTAGGTGAAGCGTGGCGTATATTTTGCCAACTACAAACCCACGACCCGTTGGTCAACTCCCATATTCTCGAATCCTTTCTACGATTCTTTATCAAACGCAAGGATCTAGCCGCCTGCGAAAAGCTATTCGAAGCCATCACTCAAGAATCCGTGAAACCTCTCTATTGGATTGACTACCTCGCCCTAATTCGGCTGGCGGTTAAACAGCGTCGTTATGACCTGGTGGCCGAGTATTACCATTCCCTCCGGGTGAAATATCAGTACTACTTTCCTCGACTTGACCCACGCAATACCTTACAAAAGCGTTTTCCCCGTCTTTGGCGACTATTATTAGATCGACAGGCAGTCCTGGAAGGTGAACCACACTCCAAGTCTCGCATTATGACTTTTATAACAGACATCCCTACACGTTTCACAAATGAACCCACTCCGGAGGCCGGAACCCGGGCCCAAGGGAAACCGTCCGTTCGGGAGAAATTTTACCTACCTCGTGCTCTCGCCAGGGATATTGTAACCGCTTGCCTCCATGCCAATCGACTGGATTTGGCCTTGTTGGCTCACCACGATATACTGACCTGGCTTACCTCGCGTAAATCCTGGCCGGTTGAATTGGACAATTTGTTGCAACAAAGAGAAAATACTTTGGTTGGTCCCAATCGTCCAGATTGACAATCGCGTTGGCGGATACACTCTTGCTAATAAACATCGTAACGATAAAACATTCTAATTTGCTTGTAATTATGTAGGTCTAGTTCCATAGCCGTTTAAAACGGTATATACTTGGTTACAAGTCATGCGATCTCTTTGTGAAGATTCCTATATGTCCCTAATTACTTAACGATGCTTGGCAGAAGTGGAATGTATGCTTGGAAAAATCAATTTAAATCCCTATATTGTAAGCGAATGCTGGTATTAATCTTTAATGCGACGACGTCATTCGGAGTAAAAACTGCTAATAATTTATTTATCCTATTGTAGCAAAATGGACCACTTCCCTTCACTGCGGTCAATGAGCACTTTCGAACAAGAGTAATTTTTTTACGTGATTTTTAAATAAATAGCTTTATTACTAACCTTTTCACTATTCATAGAGCACGTATGAATGCCTGCTCATTGTTGTGTTACAGCCTGGCCATGTGGATATTATTTTTCGTTAGCAACCACAATGAGTGGAATAAAGGTCATATATTTTCTTCCTTGATGGGTAGCCGGAGGTGGTATGTTGTTGAAGTGAGAAAAGGCATGATGCACACTACTTATTCGTGTGATTTTCATAGCTATACAGCAAGTGCAGGCAGAGGTGCACTTGTTACAATGTCACTGCTAAGATTAAGTATGCGTAGCCCTCCAAACCTACGATATTAAGTGCTGCAAGGTAGAGGACAAACACGTGTAATACGCATTTTCTTCATTTATGCTATAAAGCGAGCTACGTGTAAATATCAGCTATCACGTTCTCTCTTTCAATGACATTCGTTGTACTTAGGATAAATTACAGTATTTCCCACCTATTCATTTGCTATTCAACGTTCTAATAGTTAAAGCTATCACTTGGTATGGTAATCCGCGGTGCCTATTCTACCAACTTCCCAATTAACTGACCATTAATAAAAATTGGCTTGACCTGTCTAAGGGAGTAAAAGGTTTTTGGAGTAGAAAAATAATACCAGCTTGAAAAAGTTAAATGGGCGTAAGCTATCTTTGAGGGACACATTTTCTATCTACAATGTGGAAAAAAAAAGTTGCCAGTCAACAAAAATTACCATGCTTTGGTATCTGGAGTGGTGTGTATTTTTCCTAATTCTAAGGCTTGTCCACAGAATACAAAGCATGTACACTTGAGAACTTATTTTTGCAGTTAGGTCACTAAAAAAAGCAGCAGATTGGAAGCTAGTATGCATGGATAGATAGAGGGAGTCCCACTCATGGTAATCAACACTGGACAGGTGCAGCAGAGAACTTAGAGCAAGGAATTTGTTATTATGATAACACCCTTGTCTGGTTTGATCAACACCATGCATGTAGTGCATTGGTTTGTAATATATGCCAGAATCCCTAGCTCCTTCTCTCTTTCACTCATTACACTTTTATTTTTTTTATCCTTTCTTTCACATAATAGTGCCTACACACTGGAGTGGTGACATCTGTTCTTGTTGTCATATTATCTTAGCTACTATCTTTTATAAAAACTTGTATTATCTATTTAAATGGCCTACAATGCCTTGGGCTGATAGAGCACTCCAACTGGTTGATTCTCTTACAGTCCAGATATATTTTTAACCTGAAACTGCGCCACAGTTATCATTCTTCCTTGTACTGATGCTCTCTTTTTATCATTTCACTTTTTGTTCACCTTTACAGTGTAATTCTAGTTTTACATTCTTCATATTCCCCTTCATTTACTCCCTTTCTGAACAACATATGCATACCAAACCAAACCATGTCATCCAAGAGAATGTATCTGAGTGCAGCACACAGTACAAATATATACACTGCATAATGCCAAGGCCTCACCCTGAAGGAGGCCAATGACCAACATGCTGATGAAATAAATCTGGATGTGGCATGGCACATGATTTTGAACCAGTCAGACCTCATTGAGAAAGTAATGGAAGAGTCATCCATCAGAGAATATAGTAGTATCACTGAGGACTTCAAGGCCCTAGGAGAAGTGGTGAATCTGGACCCAAACTCACTTCACCAACAGCTATACCAGAAAGCCAGTGGGTGGTTTAATCCCACTGGTAGATCAGAGGGCAGTAATCAGGAGGCACAGATGTACCCCCAGTTTAAAGCATTCATGTACTTCATTGCATTACTTGTCTGGGACAAGCACCAAGGATTAAATCTACCATTAGAGTGATATTTGTTGCTGCACTGAATGAGTGATATCTGCAGTGACCAGAATTCAAGAAAGTGGCATAGTATCACTATATGTTTGTCATGAATCACCCTGCCTATCGCAGATAAGCTCCACGTGACACTACCATGACTCGACTACGGACCTGGCCGTAA
>JAOPJG010001344.1:0-10089 GCA_027478255.1 Dispira simplex | reverse complement strand
GAACTCTAAAATTTCCAGTTAGCCTATAAATGATATTATTGCAGAGAAAAATTACTACTATAGCTTACTTTTTTTTTACTCTTTTTTTATCTACCTTTTGGCCAAGGTAACAAGGGAAAACAGGCATCTCCAAGTGTATACTGAACATAGATCCACTCTGCTGTAAAAAGGGTAACGCAGGTGGCACCCCGAACCAAGCCCCCCTTATTAAATGCCTCCTCCCATTAATATCCAATGTACGATATTCCGGTATTTCCCCATCTCCTCTATCAAAAATAATCTCCCAATTGATAACCATAGAGGCATTAGGCGCACGCGAACCCATTTTAAAAAAAACACTGGCCTATATAAAAGGAAAAGTAAATAGGTGAAGACGAAGATAAGCAAAGGGATGTGCGATTAGAAAAAAAAAGGGGAGGAACCAAAGGAATTGAAGGTGAGAAGAGGAGAAGAAGAAGAAGGGAAAGCGCAAGAGGCACACATGAGTAACCTTGATATTCCTCAAAGGTGGTGTAGGATTCGCTGGTGGAAGGTTTGTCTTACGAGTGACAAGACGTGCACTCGCTACGGTGACCTTGAAACTGTATCCCTCAAGGTTACACGTCGCTCAGCCTCGAACTCACACAAGCCTTTCCATCAGCGAGTGTGTTGGAAAAATAGAGTAGAACGGTGAATATTAAAGTGTGACAATAGATAGTAAAGGCGCTCGAGATTCAAAAGGTTGAGCCCGCAGGGCGTTCAATGTGTTCACAGTTGCCATTAAACCTGAATGGTTGCCCAACAACTTTGAGGTTACATGAACATCGATGGGGCGCATTGACCATTTGTCCTCTCTTTTTCGCTCCCTCATTATCCCTTGGTTTGTGAGTTGTGTCTCCCTTAGTCAGAGGCATTGTTAAACTGTGCAAGAGACCCTGGACTTAATTTATATAAATCTCACACCCCTCTCCTCCTCTATTGCCACATACTTGACTACCGTGTCATATTTTCGTAGAACTTTTTTTATTTAAAATTACTGTCCACACTTTACCCATTGCTGCGTTTGCACTTGCTAACGATTTTTCCACATTCTTCAGACTTTACAGCTTTTATCGAGCTACATTTTTCCATGGTCTCAACTATTGTGTCCGACTTTTCACAAACCATGTCTTCGTCTTCAGACTATACACGTCTATCAACGCCCGCTGCCACTCCCGGTATTGATACCCGAGTGAGTGGGGCCCTAAACTACCCACCGGCCCCATTAGGAGTACCTCCACATGCCTGGCGAGCCCACTTTCTGACCCGTTATGCACGAAATGGAGGAGTGATTCCTCATCATATCACGCACAAGCCCTACGGACCTTACCCTCAACCGGTTCCCAGTCACCAATACCAACACTATCCCGGTCAGCCCCTGCAGCAGCATCCCTCGGGTGCTATTCGCTACCCATTGACCAACGCTCATGTTCGGATTTCCGCCCATCCTTACCGAAACGGCGTACCACTTCTTTCCCAACCCAGGTCGGACTCCAGCGTTCTTACAAAATCATCCCCCCGAGCCGAGTCACCCTTCACTAATTTACAACAACCGAAGCGTGGTGCCCGCCCCCAGAGAACATCAGAATCTGCTGGTGGTCCTCACCGTCGACTTTCCCCTAATCACCCATCACGAACTCGGGTGGTTTCTTTGGATCACTGTTTTAAATCATTGTATCCTCACCTCCCGCGCTTATCACCTCAACATGTCCGAAGCGTCGACCAAAGTCCCCAACAAGTCCTCAAGGAACTTTCCCGACCGTTAGACTGGGCTTCAGTGACGGCCCCCCGGACTAGTTCTCCGCTGATTATATCCACTCCTTCTAGTCCCCAATGTCCTGTGGCTGTAGATCAAGTTCGGCTGCCGCGGCTTCGTCGGAGTCATGCTTTATCAGCTCGGGAAATCCCGTTGACCCGTACCAAATTAGCCGCCTACTGTATTGGATTATAATCAAGGGTATACTATACTTTTAAGGGCTAACACACAATATATGTTGCTGGTTTCTATTTGGTGGGTGCGTTTTATTTCGGTAGAATGTAAAAAAAATAGTGGAAGAGTTACACACCATGGTCTGATCCATTGGGGCGTAAGTTGGTGTAACGTGGAGTTGCCACTTGTTTTTAATGAATTGGCTGGGATAACACTTTTTTTCATTCGACCATCCCGTAGCCCCTTTTTCTCTAAGTGTTCAAAAATGTTGAACCTAAAATCCCCTTGATATAGGCCAAATGTTCACAGTTTTATGGGTTATTACTCATCGCTGCAGCGCCTGCTTATTTCTCGACAAGACAAAGTATCATTACCACCATTTCAAGCACGGAGTATTGCAAACCTCTAGCCTGCCTCACATGCATCTGTTTCATAATACTGTACTTTTGATTCGACTTTTTTTCCAAAATTTATTAGTAGTCTCAGAAAACTCAAAAAAAAATTTTTTTTTGAATTAATGAAATTATTGAACACGAAAATGTAGGTATGATGCGACATTGAAGGGTTTAGTCAGGTCAAGGGAAGGCCTGTTCCAGGGTGCTATCAAAGTCGTCGTCCGTTTCTTCACCAAAGGGGCGACTGTCCCGTTGGGAAGAAGTTACCAAATCACCATGTTGCGAAACCAGAGCAGCAAATATTTGTTTGGCCAAGGCCAGCTTTTGCTGGATCTTATGACGTCAGAAGTTGAGTCCCTCACAGTAACCCGTTGTTAGTAAAGAAAAAGACAGTGAATACTGGCATTGCTAGCTACAAATTGAACCCCAACGGGGATGATACCTGATTACATACACTCACCCTTAATCGTGTTGCTTGCTGTTCCGACTGAGCAGCGTCTAGCAAACTATCGAAAACATCTTCTGGAGGGTTACTATGTTGACGTTGGCTCATCATAGCAAAGGACCACTCGCTTTGAGTAGGTATGTCGAATAACACGAATGGACAAGGCACCCTCCGAGTATGTCTGTTGTGATGGCGCCCGCTAAAACAAGTAACGAATATGTCCAACATAGAATGCAAGAAAGGGTACAAAGTGTCTGAGAATGACCACTAGAGTGTAAATATAGAAACACAAAAATGAGGAAACTCTAAACCACTCCAATGGTTAAATGCTCTACTAGTCCACCTGTAAAGTCCGGCAGGATTACTTGTTTCGTGCTACTATTTCCCTGCAAGCTCTCTATCCCTTTGACTTTTTTTTTGTCTTTACAACATGAATCGTTGCGACTCCTTGTCTAGCTGTTCGTCAACGCCGTCATTACCCACTGTTGCCGAATTGCCCACTTTTCTCAAAACAGTACATGCCCGATACCCGGCCTTTCAATGTTCCGCTGACCCAGAGGCCAAGACCACGTTGCAGCAATGTCTACTTCGGAACCACTCACGCGGTATCGTATTCCAAGGATTTCGAACCAATCACCTCGCTCACAAACTCTACACTCAGTGGTCATTGGGGGCAACGTCGGCCCAGCTACAACGTACGTTTGACAGACTATTTCCCAAGTTGGAATCACTCCCTTCGCCTTCCTTCAACTCCGCCATCCCGCTGGTACTGGACTCGGACAACTGGTCACATTACTTTGGTAACCGACAGCAATACGGTGACTATTTGACTTTTTTCGACGGGGAAATTCGTCGTTATGATGGGGATTTACCAAGGGCAGTCGGTCAGTACGTTCAGCGGGTTTTACCGGGTCTAATTGGGGGCTTGACCCATCCCTGGATTCACATGGCCTTTGCTCTCGAGTTTGACGATCCTCTGGTGTTGAGTGAAGGGTTAGCCTACGCTTGTAGTTGGTATTTTGACCGATCGGTAGTCATAGACCTGCCCAACCACAGTCATAATGGTTGCACCAACAAACAGCCACATGTATCTATTACCTTTACCGACCCAGTAGACATTCTGTTTGCGGCCAGTAAAGCCCCTACATTGACGCTACCCCCTGGTATCGCTCCCTTTGGCCGGCGTTTTGAACATTTGGTGACTTCAGCGGCTGACCAAACACTGATCAATTTAGTACACCGCTGGGATTTGAATACTACCAAAAACCTGGTGGAAGATCTCCACCGTCTAACGCAGGCCGCAGTGCTAGTGTATGCTGGTCGCAAGACCTATTCCCGACTGGATTTCTACTTGGCTCACGGCATCACTTCTCTGTTTGCTACACATATCCTCCTACCTTATTTATCAGACCCAAATGACCAAGTACGATTGCTAAGACTGCAACTCTACGCCATTTTGGTCATTTACGTGGCCGAGGGGCGAGGAATCCTGGCCCTCGAAGATTTACTGGGTTACCAGCCGTTACAATTGTCGATCGACCAGAAAATCCCAGGTGCAACTGCCGATTATCTAAGAGAACGTGCCTTGGCAACGGATGATGACCACGTGGCCAAAGTGGTGCGTGCCCTCGACTACTTTGAGGCGCTCTACGGGTTTCACGAGGGATTGTTCCGTAAAGCCGCGCTGAAAACAGTGGACCTGGTCGTAACCACTGAAGATTGGATTATATAGTAAGCTGCTATCCCTATCTCAGATCTCAAGTCGAGCTTTATTTTATGCATACCTACAGGGACCGTTTTATGGCCTTTTAATAAAATATTGCGTATTTATGATAATAACCAAAGACAGCGACGAAAGCATTCATGCGCTGGTTTGGACTAGCCGAGCCTCGGTGAAGTAACATCAAGCGGTACGCAATTTACGTACCATGAAGAATAAAAAGATGGTGTAGGCCTCTAGTTTATCCTTGATCATCAGTAAAAGCGCCTGCGTCAACACTGCTTTGGTGATTTGGGTTCCCATTCCCTACATGACATTACCACCCAGATACAAATTACGGGAAAGCAATAAAATGATTTTGGTTAGTCTCTCAGAACTCATTGTTTGTGAGGACTGGTGATGGTGCCCTCGGTCCGAAATGCCAAGCTCAATTACTCATGCTAAATCAAAATTATCTAAACTTACCTTGTACCATCCCAACCAACCGTCTTGTTTCCAAGCACAGTATAGCACATCCATAGCGCTAGTGTAGCTGGCTGCTGCTTGGCCCGACCGCTGAAGCAATGCCTTGGGAGGCTTCCACTGCAAACGCACCTTGGCCATAATATAGGGATAAGTAATAATGGTCGCCAACGTCTTGGAAAGCGCCCCGGCCAAAAACACTTGGACAGCGGATAACGCCGGAGCACGGGTAAATTGACCAACACCCTTGGGTCCCGCTGGAGAGGGAGTCATCCACGTTTTGATACGTTCAAAAGCGCCATAAGTGATGGACGGATTGATCACCAGAATTAAAGAAGGCCGAAGTCCCTTCCACAAACTTGTCCACCCATCTTCTTGCACTACTTCCCGAGCGGTAGCCAGTACAGATTTGCGTTCGTCCTGCGAGGCCGTTTGTTGACGGGTGGCCACCACCGCAATAGGCGTGGTAAATAATTGGGCAATCGCCGCTGCCAGAGCCCCCAGGACGAGCTCCATTGGTGTCGAAATGGCCCGACCGCCCTTAATACGATGTTGGTAAAGCTTACGGATTAAAGAGTACCAGTAAAAATAGGCGAAGTTGGTGGATGTCTGACCTAAAAGTCCCGCACCCAGCCCGGCGTAGAACCCTTGGATACCTTCGCTGGAATAAATTTTCTTTAGGGCGTCGACAACCGAGACGTAACTGTCCGGGATACCATCTGGCTGAGAGTCTTTTGTTGCCGTGGGTTTGCTCGTTTGGACTTGTAAGCGGGTTTTGATAGTGTCGAGTGGATAGACGCAAAGTAGGGCAAGGGCGGCGCTAGTAGCACCCGTAAGTGCCTGTCCAAGCGGTGGTAGAGTCTCCTTGGACAGCCTGGTCATTTTTTTTGGAATAACCTAGTATGGTTACAATAGGGACCACGGAATGCCACAGGCAAGGTAGTGGAGACTATAAAATCGTTCTTCCTTTACGCGAGGGATTTTAAACAAGCAGTCAATTCTAGGAGTACCAGCTCTATGACAGCAGCGTACAAAAGAAATAAGAAATGAGTTTAGTAACTTAACCGGATATTAATGGGCAAGTCGTGACAGAGCAACTGCGAATGCGGGTAAGAAAATAACCACTTGAATGTAGCCCTCACTTTGGTCCTAAAGGAGGACTTGGGAGGTCCTAACCAGTTACAGTTGGCGTCACGGAGCTTATGCAACGGTCAGCCAGTGGGTTCGGAAGAATGTGACTCTCCCCCTTGTAGTTTACACTCGAAACATGTGAAAGTCTATCGCTTCCTTACCTAATGGAGTAGAGGAGAGCCGTTCGATGAATGCGCATACATCACTAGTATCCACGTGACCCATTATCATCGTGGGGTGAATTTCAATGGTGGAGTGAACAAGTCGACATTTGGTGGACAAAACTTCAGCGTACCATCCATAAATACACTTTCTCCATCTTGACCTGGTAAGCTTAGAGTTATTCGTCATGGCCACTTTAGGAAAAACGAACGAATAAATATAAAAAGAAGAAATGAAAGACAGGAAGTGGCTAATCTTACTTTTTGTTTTCTTTTATATTGTCACTCCATTGAACACCGCTGTTCTTTTCGTTGTTGTTTTTTTTTTCAAAATATCCGATACTATTCATTCGTCTCTAAGAGCCATGCTACCGTGGAAGTCGACCCAAACTGTCCTGCGTAGCGGCCGCTGGCCGTCGCTCTCAGCTTACCGACGCTGGTCTCCGTCACACCTGAGTCAACGCTTCTACCGACCGACCTCATGTATGCAGGTAAGAATTTCCTATTAGCACCATTACTGTTACTGCCACTTTTTATTTTTTGTGAATTAGATCTCGATCCTTGCCACGAGTAGATTCCTACACCGTATTCATGACTAGGCCATTCCAGATCCGACAGTATGAGCCCAGCCCTTCTGCAAGAATACTTGGCATATAGAGAACTAAAGGCATGGCGCAAAAGCAACAGTACTATGCTACCTTGCACTTTACCCTCACATGGAACTAATAATTGATCCTTATTAACCCAATGCAACCTCTTCTCAATCTTGACATTGTACACGCTAGCATGCCATAAGTATTGACGACATTAGAAAGGTCTCTCAATCGGCAGGCCAAGACCCAGGCGGAATTCAACTCACGACACTGCCTAATGGTGTTCGCGTGGCTACCCAAAACTCCCCTGGTTATTTCTGCGGATTTGGCATCTATATCGATACGGGATCCCGCTACGAAACGCCCAATACACGTGGCTGTAGTCATATACTCGATCGGATGGCGTTCAAAAGCACTACGAATCTAGACGCAGAGGCAGTGAACGAGGCCATCGAATCGATGGGGGGTAACATCCAACGGGCGAGCTCCCGGGAAAATATCATGTACCAGGCCTCGGTATTTCAACAGGATTTACCACGTGTTGCGTCCATGTTTGCCGAAGTGGTGTGTCGACCGCGTTTAACCCAAGAAGAGTTGGAGGAGCAAAAACAAATTGTCCAGTGGGAACTCGCCGAAATACAGGCTAAATACGAACAATACCTACCGGAAATACTGCACGAAACTGCCTATGGACATAACACTTTGGGTAATCCGCTGATGAGTTCGGAGGAAACGTTGGCGACGATGACCCCGGATAAAATTCGGGATTTCTTGAAAACTTGGTTTACTGCTGATCGGTTGGTGGTGGCCACCATCGGGGCTCCCCATGAACAAGTGTGTAGTCTCGTTCAGGAGCACTATGGGGATATGAAAGCCGCCCCCGGTTTTACCAAACATACTGCAGTACCACTGATTCATGGTTTGCCCTCTCCTAATGTATTTACCCCGGGTACCGGTACCAATACCACCCAGGCCTCTCCTACTTTGGACCACAGTTCACTCTTGGGAAATTTTTCCAATACCGCCTCGAAAATCTTCCATCGTATGGGATCCAGTTCGACTACCCCATTATCTGAGGACCCGGCGGAGCTCACCAAGTTACCGGCTCGCTACACTGGTGGTACCCACTTTGCCCCAACCCCGGGTTCCCCACAAACCCATATTCATCTGGGTTTCGCGGCACCGGGGATGAATAGCACCGCAATCTACACCTTGGCTGTACTCCAAATCCTGTTGGGCGGTGGTAATTCTTTCTCGGCGGGGGGTCCCGGCAAGGGAATGTACTCACGGCTTTATACACAGGTGCTGAACCGCTACATGTTTGTCGAAGGCTGTATGGCATTTACTTACAGCTACCGGGATTCTAGTTTGTTTGGTATCTCCGCCACCACTGATTCCTCTGCCGTACTACCCATGTTTGAAATCATGGTCCAACAGCTGGTCGCTCTCCTACCGCGATATAACCCTCGCAAACCTTATGACCATTTCCCACACCCCCAACTGGCCCAAAATTCCAATGTTCAGCAGCAGTACCGGTCAACTACTGAGGGTCTCACAGACGTGGAAGTGTCACGGGCCAAAAATCAGTTGAAATCCAGTCTGATGATGAATTTAGAAAGTCGACCCATCCAATTGGAAGACTTGGGACGCCAAATCCAGGGCTTTAATTTCGCACTCACCCCACAGGAAATGTGTGCTAATATTGACCAAGTGACCAAGGAAGATATCTACGGGTTAGTGCAGCATGTGTTGGCTTCCACTCCTACTGTGGTTGCCGCGGGAGAAGTGCGGGAGTTGAAGAGGCGGTTAGCAAGTATCCTACGAACCTATGGTTTAACCGCTCCTAACTAATACTAGGCCTGATTTATCCATCACAAAAGTACAGCGTTCACCATCATTAAGCGGAAAGTAGCCCATGGCGGACCGGGCAGTGTGGTAAATCATATGCCACATTAGGGGATGTATCCATTGCTAACCCCACATTCGTTTCTTCTGCAGTATACCTTAATGTGCTTGTAGACACTACTTTTGTTACCCTTGATTTTGAAGCCACTCCACCCGCAAACGGATTGAATAATAAACACTTCACCGGGATAATACAATATGATGAATTTATATATTTTATTATTGTTATGTAAATTGGGGGTACGCAGGTATATATGTTACATTAAACTGTGCAGACTTAATGAAATGGAAGCAACGATAAACACATACACTGACCTGCTGCTGAGCATCTCTTAATCTATATGGGTGATTTTTTTTCGACTCTATAGCGTTTTGGATGAAAGAAAATTACAGGAATAATCACGTGATTTAGAGGGAAGAAAAAAATGCCGACCACTTCCCTTTTTTCTTTTCATTAAAAAAAAGGTATGGCATATATTACCATCGTTATATGGATAGTTTTTTTTGACTAATAGGGATAAATCGGCCAGCTTTGAGCAGGACTCTCACCAAATCCTATTAGATATATCTTAGTTGGTACACTTATTGCACCCAATCTCTATATTGTCGAAAAAAATCACCCCTATTGTCAGTTACTATTGTGTAATCATTGCATTTCTCTACTGATATCACCGCCATTGGATGCAATAAACCCTCTACGCTTAGTTGGTTATGATGAAAATGAACACCACAGCTGTGAATGAAACCGTGATACATTTGATTTTGTATTCCACATGATTAAATTAGTAAGACTCAGTGCTTGATTCACTACCAACAGTGGTGGGTTGGGAGTTTACTTCCAACTAGCTATGTCCTACGGATGTTATGACTTGGGGCAATGAAAGGTAGTAAGGACCCCAAATCCAAATAAGGAAAATCAATTTATTAAATTTAAATTACCAAAAATGAGAACCAAGCAATAATTAGGATAAGGTAAGGAAAACGAACTTGAACTCCTAAGAAAAGGCCCCTGTCATGGGGCGGGGGAATTGTGCGGAATTACTCGATCTTTTGGCATCTCCCATCATGGGCTTGATGCCCCCTGACATCACGTTATCAATCATTTTACTTTGTACTCGTCAGTTGTACCTTCAAATAAAATAAATTAATAAAAAAATCTGCTCCTCAACATATAATCATAACAATTGCCAAAAAGCACTACTGGACATGAACACAGATATGAGATCACATCACTTATCCTAATAAAATCGAACTCCCTAAATTGCCTGTATTTTGATTAGGCTCTCAAGCCCTTATTTATATGATTTCATTGAAGCCTATCTTGTTACC
>JAOPJG010001343.1:0-10105 GCA_027478255.1 Dispira simplex | reverse complement strand
GTTGAATGGGTCTCTTACGAAATCCTATTGGTTATGTCATTGTTGGTATATTTTTAGCTCCGAATCTCTATATAGTCCAAAAAAAATCACCCATATATATTTTTTTACCAGACCCAAATGCCCAGTTGACCAGTGCCGGGTCTCGCCACTAAGGACCATTTGATCACGTGGTATTAAAAGGGATCTAGACAGGTAGATAATAGAATTGTTCACAACCCTTTAGTAGTATTTTGGGTATATACGGACTGGGAAATATTTCTCCAGGCCATACCGATTAGCGTCAACAGACTCTTTTCGCTTGCTGTACAGATGTGCTTATGTTTGTTACCATTACTCATTAGTTACCAGATAATATTCTTTAGACCGCATTTGTATTAAATAGACAAGGCCATGCCGAATGCCGCCCCTGTTGGTTTGCCAGTGGGAGAACCCCTCCTACTCCACCGTCCATGGAACCAGCACACTGCGGTGGTTGCTGACCATGCTGTGGTAACTCTCACGCCTACCCGCATGACAGCTTTGTTGAAGTCACTGTCCCGGGAACAATTCCTGAGTCTCTTAGCTCACTGGTGGCAACGAACCTTGCCTGATTTCGTGTCTGCCGTAACGCTCTACACTCTTCAAACACCGTCGGATGCCTTACAACCGGAACAGGTGCCTAATGGCGCCAGTAACGTCACCGTATCGCCTCGGTCGCGAACTTCCCGTGGTTGTTCGTCACCTATGCGGACCAGTCCTCGACGCGCCACAAGTGCCCGTGGTATTCCCCGACCATCTACTAATATCCTCGGTACACAACGAGTGATGGTGAAGAGTCCAGGAGACGGCAGTGACACCAATGACAGCGAAGCTCCGAATTACGTTTCACCAGTTTCGAAAGAGGAATGGTTCGAACTCTGCACTTTACAAAAGGGCAAACTGATAGAAATTATGTCCATCCGAATATTTGCTCAGCGATTAACCCACCTTCAGGTTGCCCAGATACACACGGAAGCTTTGCTATCAGGCATGTCACGTCGGACCTGGGATGTCTACCATATGCATACTCCGGGTAAGTAGCTAACCTTGTACTATTACTACTGGAATGTTTTAAAAAGCATATCCCGGAGTAACCACAAAGGTTTAAAGGAGCGGTAAAAAATGCTAACTAACACATACAAGAGAGTGTATATTTGGTAATCGATTTTTTTTGTCCACTAGATGCCAACTCGTTCCAGTCCATCGTGGATAAGGTGTCTCTCACAGCTGCGCTGGTATCCCAGTTAACTCCGGCCTACCCTTGTCATGTGTACTCGGTCAGCTTTAACCAAGCTATCCTCACCCGCTTGTTAATTTATGACGGATTCGTGCAAGTATCATTACCCAAACCGACCTGGATTTATTACATACTGTATCGTCCCCATACTCCATTCGTTGCTGTCACTCGAGGTGAAAAAGCTCTACAATCCCCAGTGTTGCAGTGGGTCGCCAGGCTCTTTGGTGGGACTTCCTTGGAACGACATGGCCTCTCCAGTAAAGATATCTATGCTATCAGCAATTTGTTGCTCCAGCGGGATGCTCCCGGTTCTTTTGCCATGTATCGAGAAAAAGACTATGGGGCACAGGGTCCGTTGGTACACCGCTCTAAACGACCAAAAGTGACGACTTTATTGGCTGATCCGTCCAAAGGAGCTGCACACCCGTCCAATGCAGTACGTACACAAGACTCGACCCTGCTCCGGGAACAACAGCTACAAGCATTGCGCCAGTTTGGGCCAGATACCAGTCGGAACCTGCTCGATTATTTGGAAGTCCAGCACACGTCAGAGTATAACCACGATACCGTGCGGAATGCCGAATTGGGCACGGTGACCGATCATCTGGAGTCATTGGTCATCCCGATGAAAATAACCTTCCACGGATCGGACCTTATTGCAGGTTTCAAGTCCCTCATTACATCTGGTCTCACCACGGGTGCCTTGCCCGATTTTATTGCAGATAGTCTTGCCGATGTCACCAATAACCTTCAGGTGGATACCGCTTCGATTTCGGATAAGAGCAGGTATTAAGTTTGCTTCGTTCCTTCCTGCTAATGTGTACCATAGCTGATACCCCCTATTATTTGGCGTTGAGGTTGTATGTAAAGTATTATTCGTGTAGCTTGGGTATACTACAGCCCACCTATTATAAATTTGACTTGATGGTGCAGGAATTCGCTATACCATGGTTGTTTCTTTTAATTTCAGAATCCGTTCGTTGTGTAGTGTTCTCCATAGCATTTTGTTAGCATAAAAATGGTTAAATACTCGCCCAAGCTTCAGAGTTCTCAGACGAAGGCCATCAACATTCCCAAATGCATGGAATAGTACTACGTTCCTTCTGAAAAATACACCACGTGACCTGAGCTCTGACGACGATGATTGTGGAAGAAATGGTGACTGCACCGCCACTATTTAAGCCTTTGATATGGTCAGAAGCACAAAGTAACAATATACATGGAGGCCTTGGTTGCTTCATAAAGGGATTCAACCTTTCAAAAATTAGAGTTTTTTTTTTGTTAAATTTTTCGTTGGGCTTGGCTTACTCCATATTTTGTTTCTCTCATATATTAACTACCACTCCCGCATAGAGAGGGAGAGTCCTGAATCCAGGCTATTTTTATCTACCCCATGCGCCGTCTAGTCTATAAACTCTTCTCGTTTCCTCGTCCCTTCTCCTGTGCACCCTACTTGTTTTCGCAACGCCCTCCCTTTTATTCTTTTAGCCCGTATTGGAATATTCGATCCATGGCTACCATTGACCAGCCCCCCAAGTGTTATGGCACGCAACGTCGGTCGGGCAAAGTGCTCAAGGTAACCCTCAACGAAAGTGAAGCCCGTCTGTGTCAGTTACTCGACGACCTGTCCCAGACGTTCCGACAGGAACACCCCGACCAAAAGCCGCTGACCCTCCGCATTGCCGGGGGTTGGGTACGGGACAAGTTGCTGGGGTTGGAAAGTAGCGATATTGACGTAGCAGTGGATATCATGACCGGCTACGAACTAGCCCAGCTCGTACGACGTGGTTTGCAGAAAACGGGGCACAAGACCAGTCAGGTCGCTAAGATCAATAGTAACCCGGAAAGATCGAAACATTTGGAAACTGCCACCATGATGGTACTGGGTATGTCCATCGATTTTGTGAACCTCCGCAGCGAAGTGTACGACCCACAGAGCCGTATTCCCTCCGCGGTACAGTTTGGTACCCCCACTGAAGATGCTCACCGTCGTGACATTACCATCAATGCCCTATTTTACAACATCCATACTCGGGAAGTGGAGGATTTTACCGGGCAAGGAATCCCTGACCTGACGGAAGGTGTAGTGCGTACCCCGTTAGCCGCTTACGAAACTTTTCAGGATGATCCATTACGGATTCTCCGCTGCATTCGCTTTGCCAGTCGGTTCCGTTTTGCAATGGATCCTGATATTTCGCAGGCAGTTCAGAAACCAGAGATTCTTTCGGCACTGCGGGAGAAAATTAGTCGGGAACGGATCGGTTCCGAAGTAAACAAGATGATCAAACATGAAAATGCACCCTTGGCCCTGCGGTATATTACTCGATTAGCCCTGCACCCTTACATCTTTGCCCTCCCTTCGTCCGTCACAGCGCCAATTTATGACATGACTATGGTGGACCGGGTGACTGTCCAACTGAGCTGGTTGTTTACGGATACTCATCGGGCATTGATTTTCCCGGGGCTGCATAAATGTCTATCAGATGAATTACCTGATCAACGTCGTCTGCTTTATCTAGCGGCTTGTCTATTCCCTCTCCGGGACATTGTCATCCCACACAGTAAGCGGTCTTTGAGTGGGCCTCAATACGTGATTCGGGAAAGTTTGAAGCTTTCTAACCAAGATATGGACTTTACCCACCGGATCATTGCTGCGTGTGAACCTTGGCAACGTATGGTAAAAGCAATTGCCTCACCCTCGACCGCCGTGCTGGATTCTACGCAGATCCCTTTACCTGTGCAAGTCGGTAAGTGTAGCGAAGAAAAGGCTTCTAATAAGGCGAATATACCAATTATAGTATAGTGCAAAGCGGCCGAGGAAAGTTGTTACATTTTATTCTTTCAACAGTATATGGTAATCTAACGACATTACTGACATATCTTTGGTATTCGATCGTTATATGTACATTATTCTTGCTTTACTGGCTCATCGTGACGCTAGGCCTACTAATCCGTACGCTGGGACAATTATGGCCTACGGCTTTGCTGTTTGCCTTTTGCGAACAAGCGTCCCATGACGTGTTGAACGTCGGTCAGCTCAATGGACCCGACCTGGAGGAACCAAAACTGAGCGGTATGGTTAATGAGACCTCTTGCAAAGACCTTGCTGAATCCTATCACCAAACGGTAGAATTCGTCGCAGATCATCAACTTACCAAATGCCATACGTGGAAACATGTCCTGACCGGCCGTACGCTGGCCAAGAAACTCAAAGTGGCACCCGGTCCAAGTGTGGGTCGAGTCTTGGAATTGGTGATGGAATGGCAGCTGCTCCACCCACAAGGCACGGCAGCAGAATGCGAGGCTTATCTCCGTACGTGCCCCACGGTAGCGGCCATCGCGAAAAGTAACGCAGAGGCCTTGTCTGGTGGCGAAAGAAAGAGTAAGAGCAAACAGCGCAAGTCTGAGTGACACTGGTCCACCGTCTAGGTAGACCGTGGCATAATGGGTAACGCCGCCGTGTCTTTCTGTAAGTATACACTACTAATAGGTAGCAGGGAAGATCCTTGCACCCACCGCTTCTAACCAACATGCACATGCCATTAACCATAAAGGAATGCCCTGTCACCGTCGTTAGTGATTTTTGACAATATAATAAATCAATATTCCTTGTATTAATAACAGGAATGATATTGTTTACATTCACATTCCGTCTTATTTCGGGAAGGGGTCATATCTTGTAGCTCGACAATGGTACTGTTACTTACATCCCTTAATTTTACTGTGTGGACGACTTCCCTGTCTGAATGTAGGGAACTCAGATATGCCCTTGCGTGACAGCCTTTTATCCCCGGATATCATGGGCCGAGTAATATTCGCTGTGGTTGGATTTTACTACCTCCATATCAATATTAGTCTTCTCTTCATGGCAGATGCTACATACCTATTCCCTTTGAGTGTAACATAGACCAAGTTATGCCAATATTTCCAATGAACATAATCGAACTTGTCCATTCTAATGAGCGACAATACCACCAATACTTCTATGAAGGGCAAAACCCTTACCAGGCATCACAACCCCTTCGGCATTCGAATTCTGTATAATAATAATTATAGTTAATAGATGCCGTCGACATTTTATCTTTATTTTAGGGGTAGTTATTTTTACCCCTTGGACTAGTCCACAGTCTACAATAAACTTAAAAGTCGCCGTGCATAGGCACAAAGAACACGGCAAAGGACAATTTTTTAACACAAAATAGAAGCAACTCATAGGGACGGCTGGTAGGAGGGAATAAAAGAAGGAGAAAGATAAAAAACAAATTTTCTCGCGGAAATTTTTTCTTTCTACTTCGGGGAAAGCAATATTTTTGCGAAAAAATTTTCCTTTCCCCTCTATTAACATAATATGTTTTAACAAAAAACTAATAATAATAATTTTATTTAGAGTGCACTTTTTTAGGCTTACTATCCTCCTCTTCCTTTATCGGGTAGGGGACAGTGATAAGTGCCTCATACACATTAGAGAGGGATAAAAAATAAATAAAAATCACCCGTAAAGACAAGCATAAACACCAATTCCACAGTGCTGATGGAAGGTGTACAGAAACCTCAGCGATGGTCATTGTATTCCCCAAAGTGGAAGCAGATGTGCTGACCCTACCACAACTTCGAAATCAGTCTTTCCCCTCCTCCCCTCTTCTGTAGTACTGAGTGACTGTGGAAATTTAAACAGAACATCTTCAAGCTGGACACTACCTGTCCACATTCCGCCTTCTCTGGGTGTCTGGTCGACTTTTTTTGACCCCTCTTTCCCGTTATCTGGCTTCTTAGCACTTTCCATTTCACACGATTCTGTCGTTGTGACTTGCGTACTTTATTCATGCCCAGCTATCCAAGCTTACTTTACCAGCTTAACTACTTTGGTTACTGTATGTTTACATTATCCAAGCCCTTTATTTTATTTTTCAAATTTTCTTGTTCATTCGTACTTACACTTTCCTGACCTTGTTATCGTTGCACTTGTGTGAAAGGTGCTTGAGTGGGCCAATGTATTGCTTGTCACTCTCGCGTAATTGGATGGTGCGTATCACCCCGCGGCCGAATGACCTGGGTAAGGTCATCTTCCGGTCGCCCAGTCTCCAACACGGTCCCTTATCCTGGGCTCGTGCTTTAATCACTACGATGCCCCACTTGGAAGCCAAGAATTCTACGGACTTGTCAGCCAATGAGTCAGAGACGGATACCGAACCTCCCAATGGCAAGTCGTTGCCCAAGCGAGCTTCGTCGTTAGTTAATAGCATCCTTCATGGTTCCCCCAAGGCCAAACAAGACGCTCAGGAAACCTTTTCTCGGTTGCTGGCCCGTGGCAAGTACGTTCACGAGCTGTGCGAGCATAACGTGAAACCCGACTGCGTGGATGAGTACGTGGCCGTAATATCCGAGTTTTACCCACGACTAGTGGCCGACCTTAGTCCCAAGGTGAAACTCTGCGGTAGTTGGCTAACGGATGTGGGCAAACTCGACACCGTCTTTCACATTTGGGAGTACAAAGGGTATCCGGAATACTCGGAATTGGTAGCGCAACTGCGCCACAACCCCGTATACCAAGACTTCCAACGCTGTTGCCAAAAGTTGCTGGTTAGTCGCAACAACCACATTATGCTCGAATTTGCCTTTTGGCCCACCAGTCCTCCGGTTACCACTAACGGTATTTACGAATTGCGGTCGTACCGTCTCAAACCGGGGCATCTATTGGAGTGGGAGTCCAACTGGCGTCGTGGTATCGAATGCCGTAAGAGTTTGGAGCACCCCATCGGAGCGTGGTTCTCCCAGTTGGGACATCTCAACTACGTTCATCATATGTGGGCCTATCCCAATTTGGAGGTGCGCAAACATACCCGTGAGGAGGCCTGGTCCAATGAAGGGTGGGCCCAAACGGTATACAATACTGTACGGTTGATTGACGAAATGCAGTCCAACATTCTTACTCCGTTACCTTTTAGTCCCCTCAAATAATTCCAAGATTGAGGGAATTCTGTATTATCGTTGGTGTATCGGGACAAGATGATAATGGTTCTTCATCGGTGACGGGTGTAAGAGGAAATTGAATTATCATACCTGCCACCGCTCTCTAACCAGACCAGATCAACCAATTCTCGGTAGCAAAAGTACCTAGTACAATGCTACGTTGCGCTTCATCATGGAGTATCGACGAGGGGATGAGGTTTTATTTTGTACAAGATTTAACAGACCTAGGCCGTAGAGGTACCCTAAATGTGCAACTAAATCTATCGCTACTGATTACAGCTTTATATTTTATTATTATTTCCAACTCGACTTATATAGTAATAAACTTGTGGTTATCACTTCTCTCCTGATAACCAACACGAAATTGATGAGAGGGATGGCTTCGTATCAATAGAGTTGTGTCCAACAAAAAAAAATCGGATTTATCATGGGGTTACTAGGGGTGGTTGCTTTTCCTGTTCATTTAACATCACCAACCATGGCCTTGACAATTCCTGACACTGGTTTATCACCCATCTTTTCTTCTTCTAATTTTTAAGCACACAAAATAAATAACCGTTGGAAATTGGATAAACAGTAGCCTTTAATAAACGAAGAGTAAATAATATATAGTGGATAAACATATATGGTATGCGCAAGGCGTATAAACTGAGTGTAAACTTTGGATAAACAATAAAGTAAGCAATGGCTTCAGAGAGAGAAGTTCCACACTATTGGTGATAGGTTGAAAGGTGAGTTATATACCTCATAGATGAGAATAAGTCACGTGAGGTATAATGTAACCAGAGACAGAGAGAGAAAGAGAAATTTATTGAGTTTAACGAGCCATGGCGGGGCTCCCTATTATCCCCCCGTTCAAGCGGGTAGGGGCATGATGATATAATGACTAGCACTGATGGCCATTGGGAAATAAACGAACTCCATGCCACAGTGGCACTTCTGTGGGAAAATCAATTACTTAAACATAAACCACACGTGAGTCCTAAAAAAACCAATTCCATAAGCTGATGTGATGCGTAGGTGATAAAATTGCGTATAAATTTTCGTCTGTTGTGGGACTCGAACCCAGGAGTGATGGGGAGTGAGGCAGCACCCTTGCCAGTGCGCCCTAGGGCCTCACCCCTACCAGAGACAGAGAACACCTAAATATTAACAATAATAAACACTGCTCACACTTTAATTCTAACCAAACTCAAGGTGCACTTAATAAATAATATCCAAAAAAAATCCCCCTTTTATTAAGTTTAGGCTTTACACCCTTTTTGTAAGAGAAGCAAAATTTGCTTACTGAGTTGGCTCAATTCCACCAAATTTATTATGCCTAACTAAAGAAAGAAATATAACTTTCCTAAACAGCAGCTCTGTCATGAACCCCAGCCTTAGCCCAGCACCAATCCCAGTATTTAATAAAAAACTCATACAATCAGGAATTATGTCCCTGTCCAATTTTAAGTTGTGGAAATCAAGTCTTTAAGAAAATTTTCCAATCACCACTGTCAGGAATCAAGGACAAGGATGACCAGGTATAGAAAAAGTGCAAGAAGGGCATATTCCAAGAATCCAGTAAGATCAAAATAAACAAGAATAAGACATTGCAAGCTAAAGGAACAAGTGAAGCAGATGGAGGCTACCAAGTTATATGAATCAACACCACAACCACAGGCTATGATGTACAAACCAGTTTAAAATGGCACTGCATGTGGTAAAACCACCTCTAAAGAATGTTTGGACAACCAGTCTTTTGAAACTGTTTTATTCTTTAAAAGGGCTACCAACTAAAATAAAAGATATAAACTAAATCCTAAAGGGAAAGAAAAGCCTCCTCAACCATTCCACATCAATGGTCAGTCATAAACACATTGAACTAAAGAAAAAAAACATAAAACAACATAAAAATCACATACTTAGTCTGAGAAAAAACCATAGGGCAAAAAAAAACTCAAAATAATCCATGTGTAGGATAATAAAATATGAAGAGAAAAGATAGAGAAAATAGCTATAAAAATCATAGGCTTAAACTAGGTAAAATAAACTGACAAAAATTGTAGAAAAATGGTGCATTTGCAACACAGTTCACACCTGAAGTGATTAACTGTAGGCACTTAGCAATTCCAGATTCAGTTTAGTTTGATCAAATGATTAATTTGTTGCATGTTATTTTGGTATCTAGTTGGATAAGCAAGTAGTGCAACACCTATCTGATTGGGATGTTTTGCCATGCATGCCAATTATTCCTTTATTTGGTTTAATTTTAGTTATTCTTAGTTTATATGTTTCACATTATCACTTTATCAGGTCATAATTGATGAGGCTTTATTCTTATATAAATAGGTGATAACACCTAACAATTAATAGTGTGATCAAAGAAGTTCATTTAGTATATATTATGTTAGTATATGAGTTAAAGTTAGCAGTTAAGATTAACCTTATTATAGTCTAATAGTTAGACATTTGATAAGTAATTCCTTTATTTGATAGAAACAGTGTTTGTGAACGAAAGCATAACGGCGGCTGGGAGAAAGTAGAAGCTCCCCCTTCGAACTAACGCATGTCACGTGATACATTCCGGTAAAAAAATACCAAAAAAAAGGAAGTCCGCTCCTGGGTGGGCTCGAACCACCAACCTCCTGATTAACAGTCAGACGCGCTAGCCGATTGCGCCACAGAAGCTTCACGTTTTGTGTGGTGCCTGATATCTAGTATCAGCCCACTATAGTTATTGTCAGGTTCTGACGTCATATTGTTTCTTTGGTGGCGTCTTTTTGATTCATTAATTATTTGGACGTTGTACTTTGTCATCCAAAACTACATCATGAAGGTGATGTGTTGTACAATTGTTGTGATGTGTGTTTAAGGATTCCAATTGTGATAAAGGTCGTG
>JAOPJG010001342.1:0-10116 GCA_027478255.1 Dispira simplex | reverse complement strand
ACTCTGACGAACGGTAACGAATTCGACAGTTCTTACAAGCGCAACCAACCTTTTGAGTGCACTATCGGCGTTGGCCAAGTCATTCGTGGTTGGGACGAAGGCGTTGTCCAAATGAGTGTCGGCGAGAAGGCCCGCCTGACCATTACGCCTGATTATGGCTATGGTTCCCAGGGTTTCCCCCCGGTTATTCCTGGCAACTCGACTTTGATCTTTGAAGTCCATCTACTCGACATTGTTGGCAGTAAATAGTAAAAGTGAGAAGAATACCTCTTGGAGCGTTCCAATCTGCTACAAAGGACGAAAGCCACTTTCCTTTCCTGTGACAGACACTAGGAAAGAGTATAGGAAGGTGAATCCCCTCCAAAGAGTTCTACTATTCATGATCTTTTCAAAATAAAGGTTTATGGGTACTATCGGGAACGCGTGGTGGATCTCTGTAGGTGGTGTTTTTCTGTTTTTTATTTATTTATTTTGTTTAGCTACGACGGTACTCGACCACTGTTCTACGGGTGGAGCTGTACTAGTTAGAAAGACTTGGCCCGTGGAGGTGACTCTACTGTACGCTTCTTCGATTTTTTTTTATTATTATTTCGGAAACTTTACGGGTATCAATCTCTACGATATAGCCAGGGGAAAATGAATAAATAGATGGGCTTCGTCAATAACTAGGGTTTAGCGTATAATGTAAACGTCAAATTCTGTGACAATTGGTGATACTTTTGTTTAATTTATAACAAATTGCCAAGAAAAAAAAAGTAGGGCTATTGTGATAGGGAGGAAGACAACCTGTCAAAGGTATTTAAAACACGTTATGTAGCACGCTAGACGAGAATAGCAGCAAGAGACGTACGCGTTACACCCATTACGCGAGGAATACCCCGAGAATCTCCTAGTTTATACCCAGACATGTCATATAATTCGCTTTGATCATGACAAATCCAACGGCGAAACATACCCTATTCTGTACTGTGCGGTATTTATGATCAACCACAGTCAATTTCATTGACTATAAAGGGGGCGAGGAACCTCCTTGCCCTAGTGGCCATTTAGATCACGCAGGTTTGGATTACTTATCAGGAAGGGAGTGTGCCGACATTGTCGAATTGTCACATCATACCATATTAATGTGTTCTAATTATAAAATGCTAGCCCACGGGCTGCATCGTTGATAATGACAGAATGGTTTAGGAATGTTGTGTGATTAACCATCGATCAAGTTAATATTCTTGTTATTTTTTTTTTAACAAAAAAAAAATATTGTAGTCGTTCTCACTAAGATCTCACTTCACATGATGATTGTTGCAATCCAGGATACGTCATGGCGCACCTTTCCACTTTCCCTAATTTGGGTCATGGCGCAAGCTATGGGGCGGTCAACGTGGTTGGCGATAAGTTGGATAGTGATCGTATCGTTATCTCTTCTAGGACAAGGATATATTGCCCCATTCGGAAATGACTATGCACTATGTTCTTTACAATACGTGGGTGTCTCGGTGGCCAACGTCTATGTGGACGATGCCATTACAGCTGCCAAGGTATATGCAGAGCATACATGGGGATTGTCGGCCTGTGATTATCAGCTCCAGCACTATTATCGTACCCCCGAACTAGGACTGACTTCCGTTTACCTTGCGATCCTTCACCAACGGTACACCGTAGCTAACCGTTTCATTTCTTTGCACGTGCATGACAATCATACCATAATGGCTGCTAGTATCACCCCCGTGAGTCAACCCCTGTACCCTGCCCCACAAGCACCGACAAAAATGAAGTGTTCACCCCAACGAGCCCTACAGACTGTCCTAACTCATTTTCGAAACCAGGGACTTGATATCATGGCGCAGCACACTCTTCCGAGCCAGTGGATTATCACCCGAAACCCGGAGCAGCCCCGTGTGTACGAAATTTCCCCAGTATCAATGGCCAGTGATGGAAAAGTGCGGGTCGAGGAGCAGTTCATTAGCGACCCCCGGGGTCACTTGCACCGAGTATGGGCCCTCAATTTCCGTCGCGATCCTCAATGGTTGACAGTTTACGTAGATCAGACCCGGTTGGAGGTACGGGCCATTTTGGACTGGCTGAGTGCAGCTTGTTATCGTGTTTTTTCATGGCCCGCTGGTGATCCTGAAAGTGGGAAACGGTCACTCGAATGTAATCCGTGGGCGGACACTCTGTCGGAGCGACCGTGGCATCGGGTCAAGGACATCACCTTTTACGATACCCAAGGGAACAATGTCCGCAGTGAAACATTTCTTCAAGGGATTAACCAGCACAACAGAACTGTGTTCCGACCCATGGATGGCACTTCTTTGGTGTTTGATTTCCCCTTTGATCCAAAACAAGAGCCTTCTACTTATGCTAACGCTTCCATCACCAACCTCTTTTATCACTGCAATATGATGCATGATCTTTTCTACGTTTACGGATTTAACGAGGAGGCGGGAAACTTCCAGATGTACAATTTCGGTAAAGGTGGCAAGGAGGGCGATGCCCTGATAGCCTACAGCCAATTGCACACAGAAGTGAACAATGCCTATTTCCGTACACCACCCGACGGACACCCGCCGACCATGTGGATGTTTCTCTGGACGTACACTACACCCGCACGAGACGGCAGCTTGGACGGGAGCGCCATTGTCCACGAATACACCCACGGATTAACCGCCCGACTTACAGGCGGTCCTTTGAACTCGTACTGCCTTATATTGGGGGAGTCTGCCGGTCTAGGGGAAGGGTGGAGTGACTGGGTGGCCATTATCTTGCAGGTTAAACCCTACCACACCCGTGATGTCACTTTCTCTATGGCGCCATACTTGGCCGATAATGCTGACGGTTTGCGTAAACACCGCTATTCCAGCCGATTCGAGGTCAACCCTACCACTTATGGGTGGCTCAACCGTCGTGATTATCAAGAACCGCACAATATGGGTGAAATATGGGCTAATGTTCTGTACGAGGTATTCTGGAATTTGGTGGACGAATACGGCTTTCAACCTGATTGGTTTAGTGGGAATACGGCCTACGGCAACACACTGGCCCTGCAATTGGTAATCGATGGGCTGAAATTACAGCCATGTTTCCCTGATTTTCTCGCTGCCCGGGATGCGATTATCCTGGCCGACCAGCTTCGCACGAGTGGTGTTAACCGGTGTGCCATGTGGCGAGCTTTTGCTAAACGCGGGCTAGGTATTCGTGCCAACCTAACCCAAGGTACGCACCACGAAGATTTTTCCTTACCAACGGGTTGTTCGGCCAAGTGAAATTTAGAAAAGGTCATGTGGACAGGACTCGCTTTATATGTTATAACAGATCAACTAAGGGTATTATAGGGCCAGCCCTTTATATATACAATTAACCAACAAAGTCATTCACAATTGTATCACATTTGCACATATACACATAGCCAAAGGAACTAAATAAACGCCTTGTTCCGTTTGCGCTGATACATAAAAAATATTGCATAAAATTTATGGCTTTATCCCCATTATCTGTACAACGTATGGAATTTTAGATTTCCCAGTAGGAAATGTACTTTTTCGACTGTACCTATGAACAAGCTACCACCATTCGTCTAGTGGGTCGTCGGCATGCGGGGCCACAAAAGAAAACCCCCGAAAAGGGCGTTGGTCAACGACGGAGGCGCGGTCTGAGGTAGAGATTTGGGGAGAGCACGGTTCCTCCAGCAGTTCTTCCCCGGGATTAGGGGAGGGCTGGGTAAGTGATTTTAGCGTAGGCTGGGCTGCCAACAACACACTAGAATTGGAACTGTTGACTCGTCCTTTGACATTGACGAATGCCACTTCGGTGGAGGTGTCGTCCGCGATGGACGACGAGATTGATTCGTTACTAAACGATGGATCAATATGTCGTAGATCAAAGATACCCGTCACCCCCGGGTTATACGGCGGGGTTTCCTGTTTGTTGTACAAACGTTCCCAATTCACATCGGCAAAGAAAGGGTGAGCCTTGACGTCCCGTGAGCCACTGGGGCCGGCGCCCAGTCGGGCTTGCGGATTACGGTCAAGGAGTCCTCGGATGAAATCCCGTGTGACAGGACCTAGGAAATCGGGAAAGTGCAACTCTCCGTGGACGATAGCAAAGAGCATGGACTTTTTATTGGGGCAGTAATAAGGAGGCCAACCGACCAACATTTCGTAAAGTATCGCCCCCAGGCAGTACCAATCCACCGCGGTGTCGTACGGTTGTCGAAGGATTACCTCGGGCGCCAGATATTCTGCCGTACCGCAGATCGTCGAAGTGCGCTGGCTTTCCGTGTCTGACATATCCTTGGCGAGTCCAAAATCCACCAACCGAATGTGGCCCTGGGCGTCTAGTAAGCAGTTTTCGGGTTTGAGATCTCGATAGATGATCTGCATACCGTGGAGATATTCCAAGGCCAGGGTAATCTCGGCTACGTAGAACCGCGCTCGAGCTTCGTCGAACCGTCGGTCTTGGTGTAAGTGGAAATACAAGTCCCCACCGTTGACATAGTCTATACAAAAGTAGA
Source organism: Dispira simplex (assembly GCA_027478255.1). Lineage (NCBI taxonomy): Eukaryota > Fungi > Kickxellomycota > Dimargaritomycetes > Dimargaritales > Dimargaritaceae > Dispira > Dispira simplex. The sequence goes on along the minus strand of JAOPJG010001342.1, from coordinate 5,609 downwards.
GTTTTTCCGGAGTCTGGAATGCGTAGCGGAGACCCACTAAAAACGGGTGGTCGATGCTTCGTTCCAATACCGCGCGTTCGGCCATTATCCGGGCAATATTGGCCGGTTTGGTGTTCAGTTGGGACTTGGAAATGACCTTGATGGCGTATACGTTGCCGGTATTCTTATGGCGGGCCAACAGGACCTTGCCATAGCCACCTTTTCCAATAAGTTTCAAGAGGGAAAAATCCTCAACTGTGGTGTGGTCCTTTGGGTATACCAGTTTGGCCGTGTCCGCAGTAAGCCAATCAGAGTCGTAACCCGAGTTTTGGCACCCAGGCCCCAAGGACTTGTCCTCGGCATGGACAGATTTAAACACTTTACGCCGTTTACCCAGCAGATGTCGTGGGGTCAGCCCTAACTTAATCCGGGAGAACTGCAGGTGCGAATTACGTCGCTTTATAGACTCCTCGGCCGGCGGAGTTGAAATTTGGGGGTAACCATCCCTGGCCCCGTCCAAAGCTTCCCCTTTGACAAGGGACAAATTCGGAGACCGGGTACGTCGAGGGTTTATCCGTCGACGTAGGTTGCGCCACAGACTACCACCTGCAGAAGCGTCTGAAGGAACAGAAGGAAGTGATGATGGTGAACTCTGAGTAAGTCCAGCAATAGCCCAAACTTCGAAAAAGGTCTTTATTGTCTCCGTCTGCTGTAGGTCGGGGTACCGTAGGAGCGCGTCGAGGTACTGGTTCAGCTGTTCCCTGCGAGCCAGAACAAATTCTGTGGACAGGTTGCTACCAAAAAGTCGTTTGGGAGGTAAAGTCGGTAACACCTTCTGGGGGAATTCTGATGTCAGTTTAGTGTGTAGTTGGTCAAAGTCACTGTACCGCTTAATAATCCAGTGCTGAATAGTACCCCGCGACACCAGCACTTTATACGCCGTGTACTTTTTGAGGAGTGACCCCTCTTCCGACTTGGTCTCGGTGGCAACAATGTAAGCGGTAAGGGTTGGCAGTAGTGGTGGTGGTGGTAGTGAATCTTGCGGTTGTTGCCGCCTTTGTCGGGCTTGGTTGAATAGCGACCCCAAGGTTATTGGGTCCCCTTTGGCGAGGAGTTGCTTTAGAGCAATAGGCATGGGTTGCATTTTGACTAGTTTGTTGTTCAAATGTTTACGAAGCAAGTTAAGTTGGGGCTACTGGTTTATAAAAAATAAATAAATGAGAAATTACCCAAACGACTAACAACAACCGTCAACAAAAAATGAGAAAAAATTGCATAACATCGACAACCCTTGATGAGATGCGCCATACTTTTAACGGCAGGAAGCGGTACTAGAAAGATTAGGCGACCAGTACATGCCGATCGAGGATGTTTTTCCCTCTTTGTGTCTGAGTAACCTGGAAGAAATGTGACCCAAAAATAAATAAATAAATAAAAACTGGGATAATCCTTATCCAAACTATCTATTGTCCTATATCCGGCCAGAATTCAATGGTTGTGTGGTTACTCAGTTTACCAGCGACTCCCAAAAGAAAATACCTTATTCAGACTCTTTGCAGAATTACCTACCACAGCTAAAAACAAGCATTTGTCGACGAAGAGTACCGCGATTCATGTAATAGGCTAGTAGCAGAGGGACACCAGCTTTCAGTGAGAATAGGGGAATTAATTGCCATGATAGCTGCTGGATAGAAAATGCTACAAGGTCGAGGAAATCAAGTTTCAAACTATTTAATAGCCAAAAGTGTGTACTGGGTGGAATCTCACACAGCTCTCAAAAAGTAAAACAACGGAAAACAAACCGAATCCAGCGGTGTGGACAATTCCCATGTCGCGCATCTCGATAGCTAGGATCAAACTAAGGGATAATACCGACTTGTATCGCTGTCGGATTACTCGTTCCGCTTGCGTTTCGACTGGGGGTAGGACTCGGTGCTGGATGGGTCCGGTGACTGGGTACTAGGGGATGGTTGACTACTGGCTTGGAATGCGATAACAGGCCTTGTCTGTCTAGTCCTTGATTTGGCAGAAGAGATCAATGGAAGAGTAGCAGAGTTCGACCCGATACCTCGGCGATCCCCTGTCAGACGGGCGCTGATCGTCATTGGATTGGCCTCGAGATATGCCAGCGTATTGTCGCGGGAGTGGTGGCGCCTCTGTGGCGGACGTGGGTTAGAACGAGGTGACCTATTCCATTGCTGGCGTGACTGTCGAAATTTATCATTCTATTCCAGGGAAATTGTCGCAGAATACCATTATCACACGGTTATTAGTAAACCAATTCCCTCTCTTGGTATAAAATAAAATATAAAACAAGCTGGTCGACAAACTACAAGGATCTATTCATCAGGTGGATTTGAAATAATATGGTCTCACGGTCTACTGGGGAGCAGCAGAAAAAAAAAGATGGAAGACCACTCCAACTCCAACTCCATCAACAGTCATCCTCCATTCATTCTCTAGCTATCCTATTTACCATGTTCCGTAAAAACAGTTAAAATAAAATTATCGCCTTAGAAATTGGATATCCTTGGAGTACTTACCTGCAGAGCCAAGTCCATCAACGTTTGGGGAACTGTTTGCCCGGCCAATTCCAAGTGGCGAACGAAGAAGCCAGCCATATGGTTGTCTTTTGGCGTCAGGAGTGTAATGGCGGTTCCTTGGTGACCCGCCCGACCGGTGCGACCAATACGGTGGATATGAGAATCAATGTCACGGGCCACTTCAAAATTTATGACGGTACGTACCATGGCAATGTCAAGACCTCGGGCGGCGACGTCCGTGGCCACCAGAACCGCGATTTGGCCACTGCGGAAATCGCGTAGCACACGGTTGCGTTCACTCTGTAATAAGTTACCGTGTAGAGCAGCGCAGGGAATGTGGGACTCGGCCAGAAGTTCGGCTAGCTTTTCCACCGTGCCCATTTGACCAGCAAACACCAACACGCTGCCTTCGATGCAAAGCGTAGGCATCTGCTGTAGTATCCAGTCCCACTTGGCAGTGCCATTCGTGAAAATATGAAACGATTGGGTGATATCGGCACTAGCTTCCCCTACTTTGCCTATAGTGATGCGTACTGGGTCGGTCGCCACCTGTAGGGCTAACCGTTCGATTTTCGATGGGAAAGTGGCACTAAACAGGAGAGTTTGTCGGTCGGGCCGGACACGATCACAAATGGATCGCACCTGGGGTTCAAACCCCAGGTCGAACATGCGGTCCGCTTCATCCAATACCAGGTAGCTCACTCGACAAAGGTTGGTAGCCTTCATGCGCACCAAATCGATCAAACGACCGGGAGTTCCCACCACGATATCCACCGTACCGTAACGCAATAACTTGAATTGGTCCATCTTGGACGTGCCGCCGTACACTGCCATTACGGTGATCCCATACCCTTTGGCCAATTTACGGGCTTCGTTTTGGATTTGTTGGGCGAGCTCTCGGGTTGGGGCCAGAACCAGGCCAACAGGCCCCTCACCTTTCTTTAGTTCTTCCTGATCCATCAGATGCACCAGCATGGGGAGCAAAAATGCTGCTGTCTTTCCCGAACCGGTCTTGGCAATACCGATAATGTCCCTTCCACTTAACGCCACTGGAATGGCTTGTTGTTGGATGGGTGTGGGCTCCTGGTAACCACACCGAGTCAGCGAGTCCAAAAGCGTCTGGTCAAATCCAAAGTGGTAGAAAGCAGTGCCCGGTTTGGGAACGTTCGCTCCCCAAACCTGGATGCGAGAAGTTTGACGGAGGGATTGCAGCTGAGCTGTACCCATGGCGGACACTTCCGGGTGTTCTGTGTAGAATCGTTTCTCAATTGGGAGATAAGTGATAGTAGAATGGTCCACGGCGGATAATGGTTCAACATCCTTTTTGACTGGATGGGTCGGTGCCAGATGTTCAGGGTCTAACTCGTATGCGCTATTGTCTATCTCCCGGATGGGCATGCATCGGGACCTGTTTGCGTCGGTTGCCTGCGGTTCGAAGCAATATATTTCAAGAGCAGAGTGTAACGTAGGGTACCCATGGCCGACAGTTCAACCAAAGCAATGCTTGTTTGTTTGTTTTTTCGATTAAAATACACAAGGCCAAAAATTGTGCTTTTTAAAAAGCAAGTGCCTGCGATACACGTACCTGGGCACAATTCAGTTCATCTAGAGGGTAATAGATGTATAAAGTAAACCAGCACAGGGCGGATGTATATCCTCACCGTGTACAATGTAGATGATAATGTAGACTCAGCATACCTGTACTGTAGAATCCTGCGTAGTAGATTCGCTTCCGTGGCCGGTTAATTGTTGCATGTAATGCTCCAGAGGATCATTATCATCCAGTTCTCCGTAATCCATCTGCGTGACATGGAACCACAGCGGGAGGGCCGTTTTTCAAGAAGCAGCGACATATATAATAATAGCAAGGGTTAATAGTTAGTTGGAACCAGCGTCCATCTGGAAAATTTCTAGTCTAAACTGCTCAAGGCGAAATACAATAATGTAAACTTTCAACACACACACGTTCAGACTGACCACCTCGTCAAAGTCATTAGAATAGATTAGATACCAACGAAACCTACTTTGGGAGCGCCTTTTGTGTGCACTTTGGCTGCCTGGACCTGACCATCAATGTCTTGCATAAACGCCTCTAAGGGGTCTACTTCGCCCTTGTCTGTGTCATTCTTTGCAATTTCGTTAGGCTGCGTTGAACTACTCTGATTGGGCACGTCAATAACCGTGACAGTGTTTCTCAGGCCCTCTTGACCTATTGAACTGTCTGCAGTTGCCACGGCGGGGTAATCGTCGGGTTCGCCAAACACGTTTCGGGAGACTAGGGTTCCTGATGGCCCCGACATGGGTCGTCTAGTTATAGGACTAGGCATTCCCAATCCGAACTGAATCCGCGTCTGAAATCTACTCGGTTTGTTAGACGTACGCCGTTGCATGACCAATAATAATCGGAAGAAAGAAAGAAAGAAGCGCTTTAATAGCAGCTTTGGGGAACCAGACCCGAACGCCTATGGTACTGATGTATACGTAAACAGGAGAAATCAGTTAAAGAGGAACAAAGGGGAAACAAGAAAAAATGGCTCCAATGAAATGGGGGTACATTACCAAAAAAAAAAATGAGCCGACAGAGTTAAACGTTGCCCCTCTAGTTGGATACAATTTTTTCACGTATATAGCAAGTTGGAACAAAAGATGTACCAATTGCTTGTGGACAAGTTACTTTAAACTTGACTGATGACACACCACCATGGCTTTAACATGCAATGCTGAATAAATATAAGAAACAGTGAATAATAAAACCTAGAAACAGTCAAGGTAGCAGATGACACTGGTTATCTCAAGGCCAAGTTGTGCAGGCAGGCTGCCCCACCTGAGGGTGTTGCACATTATACAAAATTGGGGCTGTTAATATTTCGGTGTTCTCTGTCTCTGGTTACATTATACCTCACATGACTTATCCTTTCTGAGGCATATAAAACCCCATAATCCACTGGATGATGGGAGCAACAGCAATGTACCCCAAGGAATGCAAACATTGCAATGAACCACTATCCCAGAAGCATGTAATCTTCTGCATCTATCGGGATATTCCCCGCTGGACGGTCCCACCCCCGAAACAATTCCCCACCCTAG
>JAOPJG010001341.1:0-10121 GCA_027478255.1 Dispira simplex | reverse complement strand
GAAGGGTTCGTTTGGCTTACTAACTGGACGACATACGCGGTCAACACTGGCTGCAATACTATTGTGACTTGGTGTGTATTTTATGAGTGCAAAAAGTGACGACGTTGCTATAGCAATATCATTAATTATTACAACGTCGCTGCTTTCCTTTACAAAGCCTTTGGTAGTGAAGTGTATTCTATGGCAAGTCAACTGGACCACTTTTGGAACGAGACACGAAGTCGCAGAATTATCAACCAAAAGAGGACTGGGTCAGTTCCTGGATGGCCAAGGGTATTTGTGTATTTCTTGAATTGCTATTGGAATAAAGCCACGAAAAAAAAGGCTGCACTTGTGTCCTTTCCAAGAAAGGAGAGGAAATATGCGTTAATATATAGTACAGAAAAAAAAAGAATAAAATACGTATAAATAGCAACGAAACCCCTCGGTTAAGCAGTATGGAAATAAATAAAAAAAGATAAAAGGGGGGAAGGACAAGGGCATGGATTGTCCTGCCTATAGAAGAGGAGGGGGGGGAGGCATATTCGATAAATGGTTATCGTGAATGGGTCATGAGGGAATGATGGGAAATTTATCGACCTTTCATTGGTTGAAAATAAATTATCACGTGAATCGTCCGTTTGTCCCACCAGGTCCTTAAGTCACGTCTGGGAAGACTCGTCTCGCGAATTAGCAAGCCAATGCCCTCATCATAACAAAAACACCAACTATCGCACTGCACTAAGCCCAGGGGTTACTATGTACACAAGATGGAAAAAAAACAAACACCTCATGAGAATCTCAATGAGACCCATTGGGCCCGAATTTAAGCTGATAATCCAGACTTTAACTTAATATTTAAACGCACCTCCCTGTGATAACACTGAAACACCGATTTATTCTTGGGAAAGTAAAAGTCTCAGTGTTTCGCCGCCCTAAAAAGACAGTGAAACTCTGGACTGGTTAAAAGGACCAACGGCAGCTACAGTGGAAAATTTCGTAACGTGGACGGTACATCCGTGGTTTGATTCGGTAATCGCGCTTCAAGAACTATAGCCAGCAGCGATTGATCTACCCCCTCTCCCTGGTCCCATCTCGCTTGCGAATGGTTTAGGTGAAAATTCTGAAATTCCATATAGCATAGTCAGTCTGATAGTTATTGGATAACAGATAAACCACCGATAGTCTAAAGGGTTTGAGTATTACCAATATGACGATACTGTTATTCTCCCTATAGAGACCAGGTCATCCAACACCTTCACTGTTCTCAGCTGTAGAAATCCTGTAAATATATTACGTTATCTACTTCCAATTGGTGCAACGGCATTACGGACCCATACGGTTGGTGCGTATGGGCAAAGGCGCCAACCACTGTTCCCCCCCCTCCCCTGATTTTTCTGTTCCTGGACATAGCACTGATACTCTCATAGGCCGCAGTAAGGTGCCAACAATCTGCCACAGTCATGCTTTGAAGAAAAAAAAAATAAAACGCGTAGGCAATTGCTGTAAATGGCTACTACAAAGCAAAAATAAGGACAATTTTCTTTTATCATTTATCCTTTTTCAACTTATTTACGTGGAAAAAAAAGGGTCACCATTCCAATATCCAATTTTTTTACATTAAATTAAACCAAACGCTATTGTCTGTTTAATCATTATTTTGCTTTGTTTTTCTTATTTTTTTATACTAATTCCGCCTTGTTGTCCACCATGATGCAAAGTTCCGACTCAGCAGGGAATGATAATGGTATCCAAAAGGAAACACTTCAGGAATCGGCGGCGTTACCACCAACCCCCTCTGAATCAGCCCAGTCGACCTCTCCCCCGGCTTCGATCGATAATAATACTAAGGCTATCGAGGACTACAATGCCCACGTGCACCAACAGCGCTTCCAGCGACTCAACTACCTGTTGCAAAAGTCAACCGTGTACGCCAACTTTTTGGCTCAGAAATTAGAGCAGCAACAACGGGAAATGGCCCAATCTAATACCGCTTCTGCTTCTACTTCTACTTCGTCCGCTACGGATAATACGGGTGAGGCCAAAACGGTTTTAAGTAAACCCGAGCCGCCTGTCACCCGGAGTCGTAAACGCAAAGTCAACGCGAAAACCACCTCGGGGGAAGCCACCACCAAGTCGGGCACTGCGTACCAGTTGGGGGATTACATTTCTAACCAGGATTTGGCCAACCGGAAAAAGGGCAACGAAACTCCTTCTGACGGGTCGTCCCCCACCATGAACGAGACTGTACCTAGACCATCGGCTCGTCAGCCCAGTTTGGTAACGGGTGGAGTCTTGCGTGACTATCAGATGGCGGGACTAGAATGGATGGTGTCTTTATACGAAAACGGTCTGAATGGCATCCTGGCCGATGAAATGGGTTTGGGAAAAACCTTGCAAACTATTAGTTTCCTGGCTTTTTTACGGGAACGTCAAGTATGGGGACCATTTCTAGTAGTGTGTCCTTTGTCGACCTTGGCCAACTGGGTGAATGAATTCCGTCGGTTCACGCCGTCCATTCCTGTCGTGATGTACCACGGTCTCCCCGAGGAACGTACTCGGATGCGTCGTAAACAAATGAAAAATTTGGGCCCCAATTTTCCTATTGTGATCACCACCTACGAAATAACTATGAACGACCGTCGTTATTTATGCCATTATCGCTGGAAGTACATTGTAGTGGACGAAGGCCATCGGATCAAAAACCTTAATTGTAAATTGATCCGCGAACTAAAACGTTACCATAGTGCCAATCGTTTGTTGCTCACCGGTACTCCTTTGCAAAATAACCTCGCGGAATTGTGGTCCCTGCTAAATTTTTTACTGCCCGAGATTTTCGATGACCCCGACAGTTTCCAGAGCTGGTTTGACTTTACCGATCTTAACGACGAAGACGGTCAATCGCGTATTTTTGACGAAGAGAGTCAACACAGTATCGTATCCAAACTACATCATATTCTTAAGCCCTTTTTACTACGTCGATTGAAAACTGATGTAGAAAAGGACCTTCCCAAAAAACGAGAGTACGTCGTATACGCTCCGCTAACTCACCACCAAAAGGTGTATTATGACGCCATTCTTAACGGTAGCATCTGGCAGTACCTACATCGTCCCCAAGAGGAATGTAGCACTACGGTTTCGGAACCCACGGATGGGACACCACAGACCGAGGCCGATCTGTCATCGACTCCTGATTCCTCCGTTCCGAAAACGGCCAACGGTGACGAATCATCAACCAATCCCGAGACTACTTTACCATTGCAGCGTCGTTCCGAGCGTAAAGGACATGCAATTTGGAATTCGTTAAACGATGATATGGATGACGATGAGTTTTTTGACGGGGTTGAAAAGCGTTATGCTCAGGAGTTGGCCGATGAACTATCCGCCAGAGCCAACTCTGCCGCAGCGGAAGAGATCCCTAACGCAGGTAAAATTCGCGTCATGTCATCAACCAGACTGAAACACGCGGTCATGCAACTCCGCAAAGTATGCAATCATCCTTACTTGTTTGAGTACCCCAACAATCCCGAAACGGGAGAGATCAGAATTACCGAGCATTTGGTGTACAGCACGGGGAAAATGTTGGCACTGGACCGTTTGTTACCCCAGTTGTTTAAACGCGGGCACCGGGTGCTAATTTTCTCTCAAATGACCCAAATGTTGGATATCCTGGGGTACTATGTGAAATTTCTACGTGGTTGGGATTATTGTCGAATTGACGGGGGCATAGGCCAAGACACTCGTCGTCAAGAGATTGACCGTTTTAATACCGACCCTTCCATCCCCTTATTTCTATTAAGCACCCGTGCCGGCGGCTTAGGTATTAATTTAACCGCGGCGGATACTGTCATCATCTACGATAGTGACTGGAACCCACAAATGGATCTCCAAGCCCAGGACCGGGTACACCGTATAGGTCAAACCAAACCCGTGATTGTGTACCGACTCTGTACTTCCCATAGCTTTGAAAAAGTAATTCTGGATCGCGCTACCGCCAAGCGTAAATTGGAAAAATTGGTCATCCACAAGGGAAAATTTAAAGGAGGTTTATCACAAACTTGGTCGAAATTGCCCGTGGAAGAATTAGCCGAAATTTTGTCCCACGAGGATCACGAACAAGTGTCGGACAGCTCTGAAGTCCTGGACTATTTGAAATTTCTGGATTCGAAACTAGAACAGCAGAATCCAGAGGCATCATTATCGCCATCTTCTATGGTGGCCAGTAAGGTGGAGGTGGAATCGTCCCTTCAACCCAAGAGACGTCGCACTAATGTCGCCAAACGAGCTGCGGCCGCCGAGGCATCGTCCGGTTTAGCAACCAATGGGGTAGGGTTTGACCCGGCTAAGGCGTCGTTCCAGGAAATTTTGGATTATTGTTTAGAACGTATTATTTCCCCAGATGACTTGGAACGTATTATGGACCGTTCGGATGAAGCGTACGCCATGCGTACCCTGCATGATGTAGGTAGTGCCTATCGTGCGGTGGATACGATGGCTGATGTCAAGAACGACATGTTGGCTCAATCTTAATGATAATCGAGTCAATTTTTTTGATAGTTGAAGAAGATGCTACTATTTAACGGATTTTTGATGAATTAACTAGACTAGGTTGAAGGTACTACTGACTGATGAGCGAGGGAGAAACTGGTGTCTTGTTCTCTTTTTTTTCTTTCTAAAGTTTACGGTTATTAATGTGTTTAAGATATTGGCTGATGATTGTTGTAGTGTTTTTTTTTGGATGATTCGTTATTATTTTTGCTTTAATTGCGCTGATGCTTTAAAATAAGATATTTTTCTCAACCCTATAGGAGAGAGCTCACCAGAGTTGAACGGGGTTCCCTTGCAAAATTTTGTTAGTTAAATTGTAATTGGTGTAACTTTACTTTGAGTCGCTAAAGTATTGGAAAAAAAACCATGCGAATTATTTTCGTGAGTATGATGAAGCGTTCTGGTTAGATAAGTTATCCACACTATGTCCGTTTTTAATATTCTACTTTCAAAATAAAATGATACCAGGCATTGTTAAAACAAGATCCAACCGTGTTGAAAATTTATCATACCTAATTCACATCGAATGACGGTATCTTCAGGGAGTATTTAAGGAAACCGATGCGTTAGTCAAGTGGACTACAAAAGTCGATTGTCAATCCAATGCAGGACGTTAGTTCGGCCAGATCCCCCGTTGTGCCGTGATCTCCAAAACATGTAAAGTGCTTTTCCATTTCTTTGCTTGATAATTTATATTGGCCGAGATATGCAGATGGTAAATTACAAGCGCCAGGTCATTCAGACATGATTTCATGTCGTTCCACTAACAAGGATTTATAGAGTCCTTAGACAGGCTGGCTGGATACCCGCTCACCGGTACAACAGAAAATTATCTCTCAGCTGCCACTAACTCGAGGAAAAACTGTAAATACAAGCAACCGGAGTAGTGATGGAGTGGGGGGGAGGAAACCAAGTCTCTGCTAGGAGCCGTTGCGAAATGGCCCATAATATCCTCAAACAATTTACTGTGAGTACGATGATCCTTTCGTTAATCGTTAAATACGTATTGAAAATCAAGGCTGGATTCCCATTGCAAGCATATATCGACACTCCTCTCAGAATTGCTAATATAGTTATTAAAATAACTGATTGTCATACTCAACTCCTACAACAATCTCAAACTCTAATATACGGAGAATCCAACCACCACTGATCAACAGCTGGTGGCATGACTGAAATGGGAAACTTGTACGATCGCCCATTAATTGGTTGCCAATAAGTCAGGGATGGGGTTATTTCGATAAGCGTCACTCCTAGTTAATTAAGAACATATCGGTTCCCCTGCTCAAGTCACAGTCGATATAAATGGAAACATTGCCGTCGTATAAAATACGCGAGCTTGTAATCCTCCAAATAGAGTACGGAGAAGTCCTTCCAAAGGGTTCAAGTTTTCTTATGGGAAGGCCGAGGAATAAAATACAATAATATATAAATACAAGACGCGGAACTTCGTCACACAAAACGAATTATCGAGTATTGCCAAATTTAATAATTTCTACTACTATTGTTATCGTTTATCAAGTAATTACTATTTCATTTAAGCATAGCTACGTAATATTTACCCATTTTCTGCACGGCTTGATAACTGTCGCGTGTGCGTTTCTAGTAGTGACACGTTGTCTAACCTAGTAATATGGTAAATCACACCCTGTGGCTGCTGGGCTTATTGCCCTTTACATTGGCGGCCAATTTTCAAGGGGGTTTGACGAATACCGTACCCGGTTCGTATCTGGTAGAGTTCCCTATGGATGATTCAAGTTCCACGGCCGATCTCGATGCGTATAAACACCAATTCGCTCAGGAGATGGCTGATAGACAAATCCCCTTTCGGTTTATTAACAATTACACCTCCGTGTTCCACGGGTGCAACATTGCAGTGCGTGGTGAATACACCTCGTTGATAAGTAAACTCGAGTCGGTCAAGGTAGTAGCCATAGATGCCACTATGTCGTCGGATGCCTATACGAAAATCGCCCGGCGTTCCCTGGTTGAACATCCTCCTCTGCCCCAGCTGGCACATTACTCCACCAACTACAATAAACTGATGGCCAAACACAACGTCACAGGTAAGGGTGTCAAGATCGGTATCATCGATTCGGGCATTGATTATAACCACCCGGCGTTTGGCAGCTGTTACAAAACGCCGGGTTGTCGTATTCAGTACGGTTACGATTTCGTGGGGGATAACTACAATGGGAAGAACACCCCTGAACCGGACGATGATCCACTGGATACCTGTAATGGCCACGGCACCCATGTGGCTGGTATCGCAGCCGGCAACGACGGAGTATTTAAAGGTACGGCCCCTGAAGCGACCTTGGGTATTTACCGAGTTCTTGGGTGCCAGGGAAGCACGAGCACGTCTGTGGTGATGACAGCTTTACAAAAGGCATATGATGACGGGATGGATGTTATTAATGTCTCTATTTCTTTTCCCTCGGGTTTTACAGCCGATATTGCTTCCTTCCGTACTGAAGCCTTTGCCAAACAAGGCGTCATTGTGGTCGCATCAGTGGGAAATGACGGAATTTATTCGATGTGGATGGCCGGATCCCCTGCGGTGGGAAGTGGTGCGTTGGCGGTGGGAAGCAGTGAACCCGAGTACTTTTGGACACAAGTAGTTAACATTACCACTAGTGCCGGTGTTCACACCTATTCTCGTTCGGCCCCGCAGGATCACCTGCATCATTTCGATTTTGATAACACTCCTGTAATGGTGGCTGAAGATGGTGGTAACTACACTGCTTGTTCCCCTTTGACCCATTCCGCGGAAGGGTTCATTTTGGTAACTATCGCAGGGGATTGCTCTTATGAAAACAAAATTCAGAACGCGATAAATGCAGGAGCCGTCGGATTAATAATCTCCATCGATACCGGGAATTTATTCTTTTCCCCCACATTAGCGGGTAACTATAGCATTCCGGTGGTGAATGGTCAAAATGAACTCTATCATGACATGAAAACGTGGAAGAATCAGGGGAAACGGTTTACATTATCCAGCGATGAGACCTTTATTACACGACATAACGTCAAAGGTCCCAAAGTATCACCGTATTCATCTTGGGGACCAGGGACGGATCTGTCCGCTAAACCTGATCTGATAGCTCCTGGCTCAAACATTTATTCGGCGTTACCGCTTAACATGGGACTTTACGGTATTATAAGCGGCACATCTATGTCTTCGCCTTATGTAGCTGGGATAGTGGCGTTGATGCGGGAAAAGTTCCCCCAGGGTAACGTGACCGAGTTCAAATCATTATTGATCCATGTGGCCAATCTTCTCAAGGAAACTGTGACTAGTTCATCGGGCAAATCCGAACAAGATATGGGTTCAATTGTTCAACAAGGTGGAGGCACAATTAACGTGGAAAATATCATGGACGATTTCGGGCTGACTATTGAAAATAGTATTTCGATCGGTGACGATACCCATGCCTCGCCCGAAAACCCCAACTGGCGTAAATTTACCGCGACCTTGAAGAACAATACTCCCAAAACTTACAAGTTCAGTTTCATCCACAGTGTCGGTCTGACTATCACAAGTTATTTGGATAACGAGACCTACGTGAGTAATATCAATTTTGAGAACTATCCCATACCCTTTCGTTATCAGCCCATCAAGGGCGGGACACTTTTGCCGTACACCACATTCACCATCACGGGGTTTATGATACTTGACAATGTGCCGATGGACAGGTTTTATGTCGTGTCGGGGTACTATTTCTTCCGAATCTACGACGGGGACCGGTTGATTCCTCGTCAAGCCCCCTGGATGGGTCTCAGGGGGCGTTTCAGAGATATCCCCATGTTACCACGTCCCGATCATCATTTGGCACCGTCACTCATCAATGATGATAAAGAGCCGGTCACAGATTCTCCCCACATCTACGATACTGGAAAAGGGCAATTCCCGAAATTTAGATTTTCTCTCATGTTTAATTGTGAACTTATTCTGATCCAAGTCGCCCAACGAACAAGCGATAACGCCGTGCAGTACCACGACATCGAGTATATGTACGGCACTTATTTGCAACGCAATTACAAAATGTTGCGCCACCCTTTTTATTTTTTTAACTGGACGGCTACCTTCAAAGTGAACAATACCGTCAACACCTATGAACCCGCACCTGCAGGTAAATACTGGTTTTATTTGCGACTGTTGAAACCTACTGCCAAGGAGAACGAAACGGACGCTTTTACCATTTGGGAATCACCTGAATTCCAATTAGTACCTGCTGCATAATTTCATTAGTGCGTGGATAGACCGCTGTTTACGTAACCTTGATATTCTGTGAAGTTTCGTATGCTGTGTTTGGTTCATTAGCATGATCTATTCCCTTATGAATACTAATCACCTTCCGAACCAGGGCTCTCCTTGAATAATAAACACTACCTTTATCGCGTATGGAATAATGTCGTATAAATCACCCACCAATACACTTGCTTAAGTCGCAAGGTTGGTAAAAATCAATGCTATCATTGCAGCTTCTGGCAACTACGTCTAGATCATCAAATGGTTTACCGTCTAGTATGTTATCCACCTGTGAGAACAACCAACTGTCACATGGTGCAAGTCAATTTTGGTTTGAATGGTATCTTTACTTGTAGTCCGAGTATTTCTATGTAGGATACAGTGTGCAGGGAAATGCAGTCTTGGGCTTTACTGGTAAAGAATGATCAAAGAGGTATGTGAATTTGTGTTCATCTTTCAACTATCAGCCATGGGTTTGGTATAATCCCCTTCAACTTCAACCCAGTTAACTTTTTAACTACTCCACATGCCGAACTTACAACCTTCATTATAGCAAACCATACATCTCAGATGATATTAGTCACAATAGGGTAACTGTGATTGACATAGTATTAGTCAACGCGAAAGATTTTTGACTCAGGGGTAAATAGGTATTTTTTTTTCTTCCCCTTTTTTGTACTGTTAGCCCTTGTGAATAGGAACATATACGTCTTAGTTTTACCTTTCTACCTTTTGTTTTCGTTGAGTTATTCTAATTTAAAAGGTGTTTACCATGTCCCATTCACCCAAGTCACAATGTCCCATGCCCACCATTACCCCAACCCTAATTCAGCACCACATTTGGCTTCTTTTTGAACTCAGCCTAAACCCAACCGAAATCCACAAAACTCTGCAGGGTTATTACGGACTAGGTTATCCTTCATATGTGACAGTGTGCCATTGGTATAACAAATTCAAGACTGGCCATTTGTCATTTGAAGATGAGCACCATATAGGACGTCCTTCCAATGATATCTATGAATATAAAAGTGACACCATCAAACAGCTAGTTAACAAAGACCCATTCATGATCCTGAATGTACTTGTGTGGGAGGTGAAGACTTCCATGAAGGATGTTTGGAATGTCCTTCACAACCAGTTGCATTACCATTCATACCTTAGTACTTGGGTTCCCCATTCCCTAACATTAGAGTTGCAAAGTGACCACAAAACCTTTTGCCTCAATTTCCTTGACCATTTTCAGAAACCAACCAACTCTCTTGTAAATAATATTAGTTGTAATATAATATATGAAATACTCATATAAGAACCACAATTTATTAATAATAATTACCATCATTGT
>JAOPJG010001340.1:0-10121 GCA_027478255.1 Dispira simplex | reverse complement strand
AGGCGTAGCGGAAACGTTGGCGGTGGAGGGAATTTCACCAGACAAGGTCGATTCCTTGGCAGAATTGTAAGCATCACTATTGGAGCTGCGTGCTTGGCGAAGTGGTCGTAGCAAGAAGCCCCACACCCCAGAGTGTGTTGCCGAGATGGCCACACTAGAGACTGGGTCTGTTGTGTATGTAGGGGTTGGTTTTCTTGACGTACGAGATCGTAAGCGTGGTACCCTACGTTTGCCAGTGGATGGCTGGTTCGATATCGGAAACTGGGGACGCTTTCCTTTCTGAGTGGGAGTTTTCACGGTATCACCGAAACATACAGGCACATCCGTAGTGACCGCGGTAAGTTGGGCACTGGGTAACGGGCACAGGTCACCAGAGTCTTCTAAATACTGCTCACAGTTACGAATAAACGACTGCGAGAGTGGAGACCCTGGTTCTTCGATAGACGAGTCGGAAAAATACGCTGAGTCAAAGGACGAGGGCAGGCTGTACTGGCTGGAAGTGGCCCAAGCCACCCTGTTACCAGAGTAGGGGAGGTGGTCGCCTGGAGTAGTGCGCATAGGATGGGGCGAAGCTACCGTGTGCATACCCGTAAGAAGTGGCTGTTTGACAGACATCACCGAGTGAATTATGTAGTTTGGCAAGGTTTGATATTGTGCCGAAACAAAAATGAAAATAACCGCTATATTATAAAATTAAAAAAAAAATGTTACATCAAAGTGGTACAGTAAAATGAACGTGTGTAGTACAAGTACAAAAGAAGAATTAGATAAGTATAGTTAAACGATAGTAAGGAATGCAGCTTACCATTATTGCAATAGCCCAAGATAGAATATCTATACTACAAAACATTCCGGTGGCACAAACACCTTTATTTATATGAACTGGTCGTGTGGTGTATATCGACCAGCCTGTCACAGGGGTGCTAGAGGAGATATTGGTGGTAATGGGTCTGAGTGTCTTAATTGTCCTAAAGCCAATGAAAAATAGGAGTAGGGCCACGCGTGCCGCAAGGAAGCAGCCCACAGGACTGCTACAAGCAAACAAAGATGCCCCATACACTTCTTTCACGTGAACTGGACGATGGGAAGAGAGGATTGCATCACCAGACCCACCGCCATGAAACAATGGGGAATACTGCACTGTGGGTGATGGCCATCACCACCTTTATCCCGTGTGCGAGTGAGAGTGGTGTGGGTTGCTTGTATGCACCACAGACGGAGAAGGGTCATCCTCGTCAATGCATACCGTTTCGTATAACTAACACCAAACTATAACTTTACGGAAAACCCCCTACCCACCTTGTCTCTGTATTTGTTGTATACTTGAACTTGTTTGGAACCATCAACAATGACTCTGTTGGCCAACTACTCCTTTAAAGTTCGTCGCTATGCCTACCGCAGTAGTAGCGCTGGGCTCTCTCAAGACGACCACGCCCTGTGGATTTCACCCGTTGTCGATAATGAAGTGCAGCTAACGGTTGACCTCGACGCATTAGTACTGCGTGTCCTCCCGCCACCGCCTTCCAACCGAAATGATTTGGTAAGTGATCTACTCTTATCTGTAGAATATTAAAAAGAATACACAGGTCGAGACGGGAGTACTGTATCCGTATACATTCAAACCAGGGGTCGGTGTGTCCGAAATCTTCCGAATCTAAACACATGAACATTCGGGAAAATTTTAAAAGCGGCAATGCAAGCTTGTTTACAAAAAAAAAAAAGCATTAATAGAAAGAAGAAGTCCTGGCAGACATTACCCTTTTGGAAACAAATGATTTACTTTGCTCAGTCACGCCATAGTTTTATCCCCCTTATTTTAATTTTCTAATCACTTCCTCCGCAGTCTATTGCAATACAATGGTGTACTGGATGGTGAATAGGAACATGTCTCATTGGCATTTAACGATATTCGACGCCATCGATTGCGAGTTTTAAATAAAAAGGACGTCCTCTATTTCCGGTACTACGCTGAAAGAGCCAAAACCCCTACTGCGCCGTCCAGTATTTCTCCGGGATATACCAGCTCGCAGATGAATCCGTCAGTGACCAAACCCCACACCCAACGCTATTTTTATGTGGAGTTTCGCTCATCTGAAGCATGTGCCCAATGTACTGATCTTTTGCAGCGTTACACTATTTGTAAAAAAGTAGAGGATGTACTACCGAATAGCAGTGATTTTACCCAACAGGAATACAGGTCGTCCCAAACCAGTACCTGGGCGCTTCCCGAGCCGTTGCCTTTGAATGTACCCACTGCCATGGAAGGCGTACTGCCCCCTTCGCCCCATTCTTATACGTCTCCTTCACCCCCTACTGCTACCGTTCTTCATGCACCTACTTTGGCCCATTTGTTTGACTTGTCG
Source organism: Dispira simplex (assembly GCA_027478255.1). NCBI lineage: Eukaryota > Fungi > Kickxellomycota > Dimargaritomycetes > Dimargaritales > Dimargaritaceae > Dispira > Dispira simplex. The sequence continues at coordinate 7,758 of JAOPJG010001340.1, read as the reverse complement.
GATGATCAACTTCGAAAGTTACTATTGCAGGAGTTACAAAACCCTCGACTACCTGAACTCATTCTTAAACTCCACCGTGCTTTAAAAGGATAGAGATTTTATCCTAGATTATACCGCAAAAATTATTTTTTTTCTCGTTTATCACATGTCCCCTATAGTCTATGAACAAATATAAAAATCAAATAAAAGCGAATGCCGCTTATTAACAGAATCCCCGCAAGGATATATTACTAAACTTGGCGCGGTCTACTCAAGTAAACTGTAGCTCTGGAATGATTTGTAAGAGGGCTTCGTCCACTACACTTTGACCTCGCCGTTGGCTACTTTGTGGTAGTACGCTAAACACTCGGGGTTGGCCAGCGTAGCACTGGGTGTGATGGTTTGTTTGGATAAGATCTTCTTGACGATAACCTCCACCTTTTTACCATTGATGGTGTACTGTGACGGCGTCATATGTGTAATTCATGACCAAACAAGATTAGGTGATAATGTCATCCACGACAAAGACATGTTAGTTATACCATTCAGCCAAGAAAAACAAAAGTCCGGCTATGAAAGGGGGAGGGGTTATTTCGACCGGGGTATACAGTTCACTTTGGTTAACTTGCGTCACTTCCATCGCTGCTGAAGGTTTTCCTTGCCCTTGAAATATAAAAACATATCAACCAGCGCTACTTACCGGAATCGCCTTGGTAGGTAATATCAACGCAGGTACATGCCGGGGACTCAGCTTGGCCCGAATATGCGATTTAATACGACTCACCAAATCCGCATCGAAATGGTGTTCTGACGCCATTTTCAAAAACAACACCACCCGTTCGTCCCCACTTTCTCCTCCCACCTTTTGACCTACGGCGAGGGAATCCTCTATTTCGGGATAAGTCTCCACGATATTGTACAGCTCAGCACTACCGAACCGCACTCCGGCGGGGTTCAACGTCCCGTCACTGCGTCCCAACATCACCACTCCACCGGTTTGTTCATTGATCCACACGAAATCCCCGTGGTGCCAGATGTGAGGCACATGATCAAAGTAAGCTGCCCGATATTTCGCACCAGAAGTGTCATTCCAAAAGTACACCGGCATGCAAGGAAACGGTTTGGTACAGACCAAATCTCCACTCTGATTGTACACGGGTTGGTGGTGTTCGTTCCAAGCTTCGACGGCCATACCCAAGCCTCGACACTGGATTTCCCCGCGGTAGACCGGAAGTGCCGTGTTGTGAGCGGCGAACAAGGAACAAATATCCGTACCACCGGTGATGGATCCCAAACACAGGTCGGATTTGACGGACTGGTAGACGAAATCATAACTCTCAGGGTGAAGTGGTGACCCCGTCGTATAGATGGAATGCAACGACGTCAACCGGTGGTGCTGGTTAGGATGATATTTGACATCTTGCAACGACTGAATGTACTTGGCTGAGGTGCCAAACATGGTAATCCCCAGACGGTCTACCAACTCCCACATCACACCCGGTGAGGGTTTAAAAGGGGAACCGTCGTACAACACTACGGTAGCCCCTACCGCCAGTGCCGACACCATCCAGTTCCACATCATCCATCCAGTTGTGGTGTACTGCAATAGCACGTCGTCCCGAGTCATGTTCCCATGGATAATATGTTCTTTGATGTGCTGAAGGAGCATACCCCCCGCAGAGTGCACTAAACATTTAGGCAATCCCGTAGTACCCGACGAAAACAAAATATACAACGGCTGGTTAAACGGAAGCTGTGAAAAACTTAACGACTCCAAAGCCTGGATTTCGGTCTGACCCGACGAATTTATAAAGGCATCCCAAGTCATTGCATTAGACAAGGCACCCAAGTCCATCCGGTGGGACGGTACAAAGGGCACCACTACGGTGTGCTGCAACTGGTCCAACCCCTGGGTAACGGCCTCGAGTTTACCCAAGTGATCGTATACCTTGTCATTATACACAATAGCGTTAACCGATATCAGTATTTTGGGTTGGATCTGACTAAACCGATCCAACACTCCCACTGATCCAAAATCCGGTGAAGTCGAACACCAAATTGCCCCTAAACTAGCCGTTGCCAACATCGCTACCACGGCTTCAATGCCGTTTGGCAAATACCCGGCAACTCGGTCGCCCTTCTCCACTCCCAACGAACGTAACGCCGCGACCACCCGGGCCACCTGCTTCTTTAATTGACGATAAGTCAACCGCGTCATAGCGGTATCTTCCAACCGGTGTTCACCACAACACACCAAAGCCACACGGTCGTCGTCAAATTGCAATAGATTTTCCGCAAAGTTGAATCGCGCCCCTTGAAACCATTCGGGAATTTCGTCCATGGGAACCGTCGGGTCTAAAATCCTACGAGGTGGTTCGCTGTACTTGACACCAACAAACGACCACACGGCTTCCCAAAAAGCGCCCAACTCGGTGCAGGACCACTGGTACAACTGGGAGTAATTTTGGAGGTCTAGGCCGTATTGGGCATTGACCTGACGCATAAACTTGTACATGTTGGTGTCTTCCACCTGGCGGGGAGCCCACAATTGGGGTGGATTGGTGAGTAACCCGGAAGAATGACTCGACGTGTCAGACAGCATCCTGAGGGAGGACAAACGTTAAAGTTAAGGCAAATTCTCTAGACTACCGGATAAAATAGATAGTGGGTAAACCTATAACACAACCCAGCAACATATACATTTAAATAAATAACAAAAGTAGTTACATAGTCTAGGAACGGTGGAGGAAGCAACCCGGTATTATTTAAACCCCAAGTGATACAAGTTGGGCTGATAAATATTAAGAAAAAGACGAGTCACAAATAGGGGAGAATGCTTGGATTTGGGAAATTTGTAATCTGTGAGAAGAGGTGAGGTCGTGTGAAATGACTCTCTCCAGTGGTTCTTGGTTGGACCAGCTTGGTTTAGTGTGGGTGCGTGGATGTCGTTTTTCTAAAGATTTGCAAGGCGTATTCACTTGAGAAGGATGGATCACGTGTTTTGGCTTTGGCTTTGGAAGAGAATTTGGCCGCATTAAGGACATTGACGACCCACTCCAACAAAATATCCGCCCTGCTTTTGACTATTGACACTACCAAGGCAGAATGAGTAATAAACCACAGAAATAACGACAACGGTTTTATAGCAATACCCTTTTCCATTCTGACCGACCCATCCACGGTTTCCAAGCATCACTCGTAGGAAGTAGGTCACTTTTGTAATTGCTGAAAGTGTACCCATTCCAGCCGCCCAATTAATACATCCTCCCCACCCCATTGTTTTATTTTTATTTATTTTTAATTCCATCGTTCATTTGTTTCCATTTTTCAAATATTGCATGTATTTTTTTTTCCACTCTAGTGTATAATGCAGAGTTACATTAGTTCCCTCTCCCGGTTCGTTCCCACTGGGAGTGCCATCTGGCGTGAATACGAAACCGGTTCCACGATAGGCCAAGCCGGTCTCTGGAAAATACAAACGGGAAAAAAGCGTTCCACGGGCAAAGCGGTTTCAATATTTGTTTTCGAAAAGCGGTATTTCGAAACGGGCGTCCGACGTGATTTACTTTCGCGAGCGGACCAAGACCGAGTACTCGATACATTGAAAAAAGAAGTGAGTCAATTGACGAAATTACGGCATCCGTCCATTTTAGAAGTAGTGGAACCGTTGGAAGACACCCGATCGTCCCTCATCTTTGTGACGGAACCTGTGCTGGGTTGTTTGGAAGATATCGTACGTAGGGAAAAGAATACCCAGTCTCGACAGAGTTCTTGGCAGAGTGGTGAGGATTCTAGTCCCAATGGTAACAGTAATGATGATGATGAAGTATTTGCTTTGGATGAACTAGAAATCCAAAAGGGTCTCTTGCAACTGTCCAAAGCATTACAATTTTGTCACCAAGACGCCAAGCTCGTGCACGGGAATCTTACCCCATCGGCGGTGTTTGTCAACGTAAAGAGCGATTGGAAACTGGGCGGGTTGGGATTTAGCACTTTTTTGAGCTACCAAAACGGTACCCTGATGCCCAAATCTATTAATTTTGAATTTGATTACCAACTGCCCCTGCACTGCCAACCCGATCTGGATTATATGGCACCCGAATTGGCCCTGGAAAATGTGTGTGACATATCCAACGATATTTTCGCCCTGGGATGTTGCGCGGTAGCGGTACATGGCGAACGAGGACTCAAATCTCATTCTACAGACGAGGATGACCCCAGACTACTGGGAAACTCGATACTCCATTGCCGTAATGATATCGGGGCCTACCGTCGACAAATACAACGGCTGGCACAAATGGGCCTAGAATTTTTACCACCTTATTTGCAACCCGTGGTGCGGTTACTCTTGGCGCGGGATCCCAAACAACGGATGACTCTTGATGCCTTTCAAAATAGTCAATACTTTGATAATGTGCTAATGTCCACCATCAAATATTTGGAAACCCTATGCGAGAAAACTCGCGACAACAAAATCCTCTTTATGGAAGGGCTCTTACGCATCCTACCACAGTATCCCGAACGGGTATTAAAACGTAAAATCCTAGCTGGTTTACTCGAGGAACTCAAAGATCATAGTTTACTACCTTATACGCTACCCAACGTGTTTTACGTGGTCGACAAGTTGGATCGACGGGCGTTTATGGAACGGGTATTCCCCAGTCTTAAGGAAATTCTCACCGTACGCGATCCTCCGCAAAATCTGATGGTGCTGTTGGACCAGTTGGAAATGCTCAAGGATAAGACACCCGAGAAAACATTTCGGGACGATGTAATGCCCCTGGTACACTGTGCGTTGGAAAGTGGCCATTCCCAAGTAGTGGACAAGGCTCTCCAAACTATTCCGCGATTATCAGAAGTGTTGGATTATACCCTAGTTAAGAGTACCTTGTTTCCCAAAATCCAGACGGTATACGCCAAGGCTACGGTACTCTCGGTTAAAATTAACGCCCTCAAGTGTTTCCACGCTATGCTCAAGATTTTAGACAAGTTTACCATGATTGAGAAACTTATACCCATGCTCAAACGCACCAAGACCCGTGAACCGGGGGTATTACTGGCGATCCTTATCGTATACGAAGAGATGGGCACCAAGTATTTGGAAAAGGAAACTATTGCTACCGAAATTATGGGTGAAGTGTGGCGAATATGTATGGAACCCCAACTGAGTTCGGTCCAGTTCCAACGGTTTATGGGGGTGATTAAGCAATTGGGTGACCAAGTGGAAACCCTGCAGCTCAAACACTTGCAGGACGTAGCTAAGCTTAATAACTCTGCTACCGCTACTGCTCCCATTGATGGGTCTTCTTCCAGTGACCTGATTAGTCCCGTTATGGGTATCGTGAGTCCTGCTGTCAGTGGAAGCGGACCGAGTACGACCACGGCCGGGTTTGACCAACTGATGCGAAATGCAGATACAAGGGATTCCAGTCGACGATTAAATGGGTTGGACGCCGACCACCCCTTTAAGAACTTAATGACCACCCCCTCTGCCGCGACCCCTTCCGTGGGTGTTTCCGGTGACCCCTCCATGATATGGTCTGGTTCGACGGATTCCCAACCCTGGTCGACTAAACCAGTTACCTCGATCTTGAGTAGTCCCGCACTGCTCAATTCACCCACTACAAATTCGACAGGCGTATTAACACCGACCAACGGAGGGTCCACCAGCGGCGATGCGGACACATGGGGTAACGACGACTGGTTTCCTACTAAGACGTCTTCCTTAGTACCCAAGTCTTTAACCAGTACCAGTGGCCATCGCATATCGCAAACTACTTCCATTAATTCAACCATCCCATCCCTCAAATCACAGTACACGCAGTATAAGCAAGCGCGACCTGACACTGCGGGTACCACCGTCAACACTGGTTTGGCAGGGCTGTCACTTTCTCCCACGGGTTTACCACCACGACCTCCGGCTTCCAATCCGCGGGGCTCCAATACTTCTGCCTTGTCTTCCTTTGCCTTACCTAAACCGCCACGCACTAGCAATTCCCTGGACCAGGGTTCGAAAACTTCGGGACTGCGTTCCCCTACTTTAAATAATTTATCCACCGCTCGACCTGGTGGGATCCTATCACCTAATTCATCGACTGTCTCTGCCACGACTACTATTCCGACCACATTCACGTCAGCTAATATCTGGCAGCCCACCAGTACGTCATCATCGACCGGGTTGGGTTTATCACTAACCCCCACTACCACGAGTGTGACTCCAACGTCTAGTTTAATGCCCGCTTTGGTACCTCCACCATCATCATCCAACGACGCAGGTATGGGCTTGATTGGCAATAGTGCGAGGAATTCTGTGGCAACTGCCAAAGCACAGCAAGAAAATCTTAAACTGTTCGATCCGCTATCTATGTAAGCGGATAGTCGCTATTATTTTGTTTTTATTAGCTGTACATAGTGAGAGGGCAATAGTAATCCACTCTTCTATATCAAGCACGGACGTCAACCCAAAAAAAAAATTGCATCTTGGTCAGGTTTGTACCAACGTCAAAATTTGAATGCCAACTTTAAACGCTACCACGCCATCACGTATTTTATAGACATTGCCAGATAGAATTCCTCTGGCCCATTTTTCCAATAAAAAACTAATCAAGATACGACATCGGTCGATAACCTCTTGAAATGGGTTTTAATTGTAAGTACTGAAGAATAAGAGAAGAATAGCGAGCCTTCATTTGATCAATGGTAGTCCAGATCTTCGTATTTAAGTGCACTACTGCACGAAACACTATGGTGATAGATGTGGCACAAGGTGACATTAAACAACAGATATAAAAGGTAAACCCGATAAGAACAATAGTATGTTATGAATTGAGATTAGGGTAAAAAAAATAATAATGCTTCCTGTAGCAATATTAGAACATTCAAGGGATTTACATAGATGCCCAATATCTCGGGCATTAACGGAAAGTGTCAATGACGTACGACCGATTGTGTAACATCACGGAACACATCGGGCCTTAACCAGACGATATTATCCGTCGCCAACAGTAAAAAATGGCAAAGGGTTACACATGTTTAAAAAGTAATAAAAAAAAACCTAAATTGTAAAAGCACAACAGAAGAATGGGGGGAATAACCTCCCCCCCCCGACTATACCCACTTTCATCAATTTCCAATCAAAAAAATTTTGTTTATGACCTGAAAAAAGGAGAAAGTTTAAATTTCTGATAGGCACTGCGGCTCATGGAATTTTTCGCCACGGTAATGTCCACATTGATATCGTAAATAAGGGCATCCACTGATGAATAATCACGCTCAGGTCGTATGTACCCCAACACCACCACCCGCAAGTCTTCCCCGTAAAAATCATGGTCAAACTCGTGGCAAATGTGTACTTCCCCAGAGAGCTTTTCATTTTTGTAATAAGGGTTCCAACCGAGACTCATAACCATATCGTACACGGGCCCGTTGTTTACTTGGGCCCAGCCGAAATACACCCCGGTTTTCAGGTTCTTACATGCCCGATGCACTTCGTCTTCCGGTAAATTAGCTAAAGATTAAGGAATGGAATTTAAGCCAAGGGTCAAACAAGTGGACCAGGGTAAGTTAGTAATACCGCAGGGTCTGGTATAGTTAAAAGTAGGCACTTGGGCCATTCCAGTGAAATGGGGGGGAGAGTGGTGAAAATACTAGGATAACCCAACCCATGACAACAATGTGTCGAATAAACAAATTTTAGTAAAGGAAGAACTTACCCGTTGGAATGCCGAGTTCCTTGCTACCACGACCGAAACCGTGTTGGACGTGGCCCTGCAGATACAC
>JAOPJG010001339.1:0-10159 GCA_027478255.1 Dispira simplex | reverse complement strand
TATATACCTCATAGATGAGGATGAGTCACGTGATAATAAGATGTAACCAGAGACAGAGAACAACGAAATATTAACACCCCTATTAAAGTGTATGAGTTACGGAGTTCAAGTTCGAGGGTTAAAGTCAGTGGGTGGTGGTTACCACAATATCCGTAAGAATTTCAAGGTGAATTACCTTGGATCCCCTATTATACCTCAAGGCTTGGTTCCCACTATCTGCATGTCTGATAGCTTTGCTTATCCTGGGTTGGCCACCATGACCAGATGTGTGCCCCAGAAGAAAAATTGCAACAGCGCTGATGTAGAAAAATAGGGACCAGCCGAACTTGCCACATTCCAGCGGCATTGTTCCTCGGCTTCGACCAAGTGCATGATACTTCAGGGTGGGGAAATTTTACAGCCATCCATTTGGCTTTACTGGCCTCAGTAGTCTGAAAAACACAACGGTCACCCGAAAAAAAATAAAAACATCTATGGCCAGCAGATATACCTTTGAAATACTTTCCTGACGAATAATATCCCTAAACATTAATTTCTCCGACTTCTTCGCTTCAAACCTAACTCGCAGTCACAATTGTTACTATTTATCCCCCCCTAAAAAAATTAAACCTCAGTCTGTTAGGCTCCCCTCCCCCATCTAGGTGGAGAAAGAGATGAACCTCAACCGCCTTCCAAAAATGGACAATTCGGAAAACGGCATTGAACCAGACTAGGCCCGATTCTCTTAACCTTTCTTTTCTCTTAAATAATAGCACCCTCCCCATTATATTCACCAGATAGGTCCGGACCGCATCCATTAAATGATGCCTTCAGCGACTGGACCCTCCATTTATCTCTATTTCTGGTAAAATTAAAACGAAAAGAGGGATTTATGTGGATTAACCACACACAAAGTCAGATACGAGAACAACCATCATATACTTGAAAAAAATGATACTATAATTTCTAACGCACACCAGCTGCTAAAATGACTACAAGGCAACTGGTCTCTAGAATAATATTGCTGAAATTTGTATACCATATATTTTTCTTCTATTCGGACTGTATCTTTGCATAACAGGGGTCGCGTAAATTACTCAGGACATTATCTCCCCAAGGACCGACTTCCTCCACTTTGGTCAACAGGGTTATTCTGTGAACTGGCATAACAAGGACACTGTATTTAATTAATGAACATAGGCAAAAGGCGATGTGGTGCAGGAAGTGGGGTCATCTCTCCGCAACTACAATGGCCCATAGGTGGGACCCCATATAGTCTGTATTGAAAAAGTACGATGGCTATGGTGACAGAAGGGGGAGGTGCACCGGCAGAAAAGGACTCGAACTAGTATAATTATCCTTATGGCTCAGTTCGAAATTTTTGATATTTTACAAAATCGAATGAGCCCCGCTTGCTACCAAGCCATTATTAGGTTTTAATGAACCCTGTACCTGACGAATTACTACCATAAAAGAGCCAGGGTGTGTGAGAAGAAATGGCTGTGCTGGTATAGGATCGGGTGAGGTTGGGCGAACGACTAGTTTTAGTGTTGGACTGCGTGGTTCACTGTATTTCATTTCATTAGGGATTGAATGATATTGGAGGGTACGAATTAGGAAAGGGAATGGGTGAGCTTTTCTTTTGGGATTTACGAGGGTTTCAAAATAGTTACTGCACTTCCTGTCCGAAAACAGCAATTCATATACCCATTTAAAAAGCATAATAGATCAGCTCGTCATTGACCATTAGATAGACATGGTAGCCTTGATGTCAACGACAGTACCTTTTGTTGTATATGACAACAATAATGTACACCTAACACACCTTCCTAAAATCGTTGAGGGGAGTGGACATTACTGTGAGTGGTATGATGGGAGAGAGAAAGAAAAAATAGAGGCAATGCGCTTATGATTTAGCTAAAATAAATCAAGCACTTACATTTCGCGCAAGTGACCAACCTACTATGAATCAATGGTTAACGGCTGAAACAGTCGATCAAATGAAATGAATGAGGTCAGAATAATATGATCCCAAGACACCACGCTACTCAGGAAAGATTACTAATCAACCCGTAAAGGGTTGGGCTACTGGTGATACATTTTTCATATTGAGAGGTGAACATATGTTCAATGTCACAAGGACTTGGTGGGAACCCTAACTTCCATCTATAATTTGGAAGGTAACCCTAGAGGTTTGTTTTGGACAACGTGGCGTTCACTGGTACCACTCCCTCATCTCTAAAGGCCTTGGTTTTTATAGCCCTCGGGCAGTGCTTGAACATCTGACTTGCTACGTAGTCGAGGTTACTCTTTTTTATTATTACTCCACCTCCACTTCCTATTTTTAATTACTGTTTTATAATGTATCAAGTGGTCTGGTCAACCCAACATTTTCAAGAAGAAAAGGAGATGTGATTGGTGTACCCCCCGGAAGATATCAGATGGAAAAGGAAGACGATGGTTTCTATTCCAGCTGCAGAAGGGATGCGAAAGACATCACCCAGCGTAATTCCCCTAGACCTGACGACATATTATCAATCTATTGTACGATGTAATGTTACAGGGGGTTAAATAGAGAGAGGGAGAGAAAAAAATGACAACGCCGAATGAAGATAAATTGTCTACCCATGTTTTACAATTTGACAATATCCATTACTATTTACTTAGGAACGGACAGGGCACAACAAAGACTGTCCATCTCATAAAAATTACAATGAGCCTCCCAACAATGGAAATATTCATGATCACCTCGATCCACCTCCCTATTCACTAAATTACTTATACTCCTCCGTTTACATCTAAAAATGTTTTTCCATAACCAGCAGAATGAATACCATTTCTATTTTTAAAGTAACCACTGTAATGTAGTTAGTAATTTTGTGAATTTCTGGCTCATTCTGCAATGTAACACCTGCTGTCTGTGAACTGAGTTTACTGTAATAAATTCGTACTTAGTTCATGAGAACATGCGAACAATTTTTTACCACTAAGCTCTTCACCAGTTCCTACTATGTGGATGAGTGAGGATCTAACCGTCCAATAGACGTCACCCACCACGTTGGAGAAAAGCACAAGTTGGGTTGAGCTGGCCCAAAAGCGCTTGCATTTTTCAATCAACATCACGTCCATGAATTAGAGGGTTCCATTTTCTTTTGCATTGTCTGGAATAAATGTGTATTATTTAAGTTGTTATTTTTTCGTTGCACATTAGACTAGCTTTGAGAGTATATCGTATTTTGTTAACCGGATCCTTGTAATCCTCGATCATGCTTTCCTTTGGTGCACGTTCCACATTCCTACGCTTGGGTTGCTCGAACTCGTTCGCTATGTTCCCTATGCAACCTCGCCTGGGAGCCTGCATGAGCACAAGCACCTTGTGGCGGAATGGTCCCATTTCGTCGACCTCTTCACATACGACGGTGAACCCGTTACCCAATGCTACTCACTCGGAGGGTTCGATCACGGCGGATAAGATCTCGGAACAGGGCTTCTTGACCCAATCGTCCACCCACCGTCGGCCCTTGACTGAGACACTCAAATCTACCTTGTCTCCCCATGTCCATAATCTCACGTCGGGATTCTTGGAAAATATGGAGGATCTGGAGGATACTTCGTTTCACATGCTGCATGTTCACGCTGGACTCAATAACACTATCCTCTCACTCACCAACGAAAAGGGTATCGTGCTAATTAACACGTCGGGAGGTTCCGCCGGTTTCAAAAAATCCAAACGTGCCGGTTTCGAAGCAGCGTATCAGGCCACCCAACAGTTGGTAACCCGGGCTCAGGAGCGGGGGATTAACGTCCATACGCTGCAGGTAAAATTTAAAGGCTTTGGTCAAGGGCGCGATGCTACGTTTAAGGCCTTGCGGGCGTTGACCAACTGGAGGATCAACCGAATCACGGACTGTACCCCGATTCCTTTTAACGGATGTCGGCCAAAAAAGCAGCGACGACTATAAAAAGAAACATCCCCTCAGCGGATGATGTATCTTTACGCCAATCTATATCTTGCCCTTTGCTTTTCTCATACCCCTGTTATTTTTTATAACACAAACAATTCGTTACTAAATATACATACCATGAACCCTATTTCTTTGCAAACCAATCTCTCCCTTATACCAGAGTGGGCATTAAGGAAGGGGTCGTAAATCATGAAACTACATTGTTGGCAAAATAAAAAGCCATCCCACCTCGCTTGCAAGAACAACACACAGTGCCGTTCGTACCTCTTCGCTTGTGAATATAGCAGGTCGGAAATGACATTCCTCAATGCGTTAGCGAGTCATCAATATGACATTCTAACCTTCATATTGCACTATCTCAGTTACCCACGGATGGATAACTTATTTAATCTCACCAAATGTAGATGCATACGTAATCTTGAGGCTGAGCACTTTAATATTCGAAAATGGTATTAGGATGGGGCTAGAACTTGGCAAGGATTATCTGGAGAACGTATCACGGAAAATTTAAACGATTATAATTTAACCCAACTCATATAGAGATGCTCCAGATCACTTACAATGTTGAAAGGAGCAGGTGGATCCTTTCGGCAGATGAAACGATGGACAGCCAGGGCACTGACTTAGGACGGTCGATGCTTAGAAAGACAATATTTTCTGATAAGCTGACACGATAACCACGTCATGTTTAACCAATAAAAGGGGTGTATTTAGATTCCTGTCCACCCCTTTTCACCCTCATTTTTTATAATCTACGCGTATCCTTATGATAAGCCCTGACTTAGTGGTTGTCTTTGTAGCTATTGTTACATGAAGATTAGCTATATCGTGACCCATACCCTGGCTTCTCCACAGAGCACGGTACAGGATGCACAATAGCTCAGATCCCGAGTTTTTTTTCGCCGAATCACTTTGGCTGGTTATAGATTTTTCACACATTTATTTGCAGATGATAAAGCCTTTGCACACACACAAACTTACTGATGGGTGACGAGTATAGGTGATAGATTTTGGTTTGTGACCAGCTTTGCAGGGTTATGTCTCTTTTCCTACAGAAAAATAGGATAAGGTGCATGGATTCACCCACCCTTGCCTCATTCTCTCTCCATCTTTCTCTTTCACCAGACGTTCATACAACACCCTGGTACAGCAACTGATTGCCTTGTCAAGTCTACTGGCGCACAAAAAATACATGCAGTCTCTAAAATAAAGTAGAATAATCTGACTATACATTCGTATCCTTGTGTGTATTCTTTGAAATAGTTTCCACCCGACCTGCAAAAACAGTAGCTCGTTCGGTGATCATCGCCACTTGGTTAGGATAGTTGGCATTGTCTTTTTCTTTGTAGGTTCACTACCAATCTCGTTCGTCCTTTTCCAGAGAGGCAATAAATCAGGATCTTTTACCTTACAGTGTTGACTGTGGAGGATGCGTGAGTATGTTTCACTGGTCAGCGGGCCTCTAAAATTCGGGTGTAGAACAGTACGGGATTGACATTGCTAGAGACTTTATACCAACCTGGCTACTCCTCCCATTCCGTTCTTCAGTTGCATCGTTTTTCGTCTTGCAACCAGAGCGTGGTAAAATTGGACAAGGATTTCGAACTTTTCCTCACACTTTTTTTCCACTCCTGTCGCTCCTTTGCCTTCTCGAAATGGTAATATTCTTTACCCGCTTTTGGCTTGGCAGACACACAGAGCACCAAAAGAATAAGGATAGATTGTCCTGTGAGGGGAATAGCCTAACCCCATGTCGCCACTATATCCACGAACAAGGTGTGCAACTTCCCCAACTTGATGATCCAGACTCGCACCATCAGCCTGTGCCATTGCGACCCAACCTCTCTTTAAGGGTATACCAAGTGAAGCTGGTAGGAGTGTCAAGTCCTAGTATTCGAAATGTGTTCGAATAAGAGCACTGTAAAGTACAATATAATAGGGAGTAGGTGAATCAGTTAAAATTAGGCGAGCGAAAATACCATGAATATCACGCTGTGCAGGAGAAAGGCGATAGTAATAATGACGTGGGGAGGGGGGGGTTACCATTGTGTTCCATTTTCAATGTACTATCACAAACAGTATGGGTAGTTTTTTTTTGACTATATAGCGAAAAATCCGCCGAAGTTGAATGGGTCTCTCGCAAAATCCTATTGGTTAAGTTGGTACATTTTTTTATTATAAATCTCTTTATACTCGGAAAAAAAAATCACCCGTATTATCTATTAATGGTGTGGGTACACACTATTGCAGTCGCAATAGCAAGAGTGAAGTAAAGCGGACCAGTGGAAAGTCGGTAAACTGGGCCTATTACGTCATAGCAGCACTTTTCTTAGCTGGCCACTCGGAAATCAAGAGTGTTGGAACGCTGGGACCTGCCTAACTCAGTGTTCAGAATGCACCATGGTGCTTCCCCACTCTTTCCGCCTCATTGCAGTCAAGAGTTATTTTTCTATTCGCTCTATCTTGCTTGTGTCCCAACTCCTCCCCTTTTCCGAAGAGGCTGACTTCCTTATGTTTGGAACGGCACCGGGGTACATTGTGCTATTTGACGTCACCGCCTTTCTCTTGGGCATGGCGACGGTATTTCTTGGATAGGCACCATGGATGGGACAGACTACTGACGATAGTCGTCATGACCAAGGCCACACAGGAGGAAGAGACATATTTTGTGGAAAGTTACGAAAATCTGCCATTTTCGAAATTTTCTTTACGATAGCAGTGCTATGCTCACCGGCAATGATGTTCCACTTATACATCCTAGTAATGTTTTGATTTTATTTACCATATGGGTGATTTTTTTTTGACTATATAGAGATTCGGAGGAAAAAATGTACTAACTTCAGCGTAACCAATAGGATTTTGTGAGAGATCCATTCAACTTCGGCAGATTTTTCGCTATATAGTCAAAAAAAACATCCATATCGTTTTTCATTATACATAGTAGAGCACATTCAATAGCTCTCACAGCGAAAGATACATACAACACTAAAGTACACAAGACTGAAGCACTTATGATGAAATCTACAGTTACCCAAAGCTGCATCTGTATAAAACCCCCCATAGTAAAACACATCCGACCGACAGGAGAATATGGCCATGCACAATCTCAAAAAAAATTGGCTCGCGGTAAAAGTGAAGGAAAGTTCGCAAAATTTCTGAGGAATACCACCACTTTCTTGTCTAGGTTGCCGGGCCGACCGCGGGTACTTCCTCCGCTATCTTCCAAACGAATAAATAAGAGAAAGCATTTCGTCACTCTGAACTCGAGCACTATGTCTGACATACATGAAAAGAGGCCGAAAAAGCCATCCAATTTGAGATTAGGATCGTCGTTGTACATGTATATAGAAAGCAGGCTTGAGCCTACATGACGTCGAGCTAAGGCAAAAGAGTGAGATGCAAAAATCACACCTCAATAGCTTGATTAAAGGTGAGAAAATGATAGAAGGATACAAAAAGACAGATGCCGCATCGTCAACCAGGGTTGTGACGGGAAATGAGAAACGTGGGGGAATATTCGAATGATATAGCGGCGACCCATTGTATTCGTCAGGGAGCGGAGACAAGCTGGAAGTGGGACTACAGACCCATAATGTACGGGCAACGGTGATGTTGTACAATGAAAAATACGGGCGATGCCTTGAAGTCGGTGGCAATGGGGTTCATAGCGAGAAATGTGACCGAGTATATGTATACGGTAAGGTGCACAAATCGTTGCAAATGAAAAACTGAGTGGGTGACTATGCCAGTATTTGGTAAAAGAAAAATACCCGTCACCGTGGTTTTACGCTGGTTGACAATAATCAGTATGCGGGTTGGTAAGTCCAATGGGACACTGGCGGCTGTGGAGTGCGTTTGCCAGGTGGTGGACTGGACAGTCCAGAGGTAGTTGGGGAAGACATGGGTCCCACCATTGTGGTCGGGGATATGGCACTCGTTGACGAGAATTTAAACTGTGTTGTCAGATTGGGCGAGTTACGGGCACAAAGCGGAGGTGGGAGAGTCAGGGGTTTGAGGTGGGGAAGTGCCGCCAAGGTAGAGGGCCGTAGACTGTAAGGCTTGGGCTTGGGCTTAGTAGTATAGCCCCGGTTGAAACGACGAACAGCGGGGGCTTCCTGGCCCACCATGTAGCTGCTGCTGTCCTTCCACCGACACATTTCCGTGCAATAAAGACTGCCGGGAATTGAAACGTGACGGTCACAAACGACGCACCAGTCCATGTCCATGATAATAACGATGTAAAGAAGGCGTAGCAGGTGTAGAAGAGAGTGTTGAATATCTGCGGACTAATGACCGAGAAGGTTATTATACAATGGTAAACCCCCTTTTGGGAGAAAAATATTGACTTGATGAATAAATAGGACACTGGCGCAGTGAGTGTCGGACCGTGAAAAAACCAAAGCCGACAACCTCGGAAAAGGGAGGGGTCATATAAACATTGACGAGTGTTGAGTAAAATAAAAACGACCTCAATAGATAGACTTCGAAATGCTGATGCAGCGAAAGCCACGGATGAAGATTGGGCAAAGCTGGGCCAGATCGAGTGGTATTTATATCCGACAACGAAAAGGGCACAATGGAAAAACGGGGACAGGAAAGCAAGGACCATCTGCCGGAGAATGGGCACTGAAGCGACCTACCAGGGAATTAGCCGACAGAGAGAACACTTTTTTTGGCTCAGTTTTTTCCCGCCACAATTTAGAATAAGAATGGGAAGAAAAAGGGGTTGAATGTTAGGGGACCATCGGAAAAAGGAAGTCGGGCGGTGGATGATAGGGGAACCCTCCCCCCCAAAAAAAATAAGAAAGAGAGGGGTCGTTGTTGCCGAACCCAACCAGACGTAGCCCAGTCCCTTGTTTTTAAATTCAGACCACTTCCAGGACGGAACTGCGCCTTTTGTACGCTTCTTTGTTCAGAACTGAATGGAGTTTTCTGGACGGTGGCTGACCAAACAACCGCAGTACACACATACTTCAACTCCTCACAAGGACCTTTAGTGACTCCTTATCGTGCTTCTACTTGGTGTAAGCACGCTTTGACTTGTTTAGAAAAAGGTGTATCAGATTCACTTTAACCGCAGCTAACTAGGCCTTCTGTCCAGGTTGGAATTATTGGGATGGCAGTCAAACTGAGACCAAAGTATAAAATAAGCAGCCAAGGTCGCTGATATGGCCAATAAAAGGGTTTCATCTGAGTAATAAATGTGGGAAGAAAAATGCCAACAGGTCGTCCGGTGCTGAGATGCTGTGATATTGCCATAATTATTATCGTCATTACCTAACGACCAATGGGGGAGGAACAGAGACGGGGTTAGACAGTGTGAGTCGTATCGATGGGTGACGTATCTTCAATGTGACAATGGACTGTAGTACTCTGATTTTACAAATAAAGGATAAAAATGTGAATTTACATGGTCGATAGTTTACCGAATAGAGTGAAAGATCCCGCAGCTTGGCATGGGTCGCTGCTTCCCCCCCTTGACGGATTTCCCTAGCGAACTCGGATACTCGGTAAACATGGCAGCTATGAGGTTACACCGACAACACATTTTCCCCGCCCACCTTATGCCAACTGCTTTGTTTGTATGTATACAAATATCCCTCTCTCCTTCTTCGCCATTAATATAAAAAAATAACACCCGGGCTCGACTTGCTATGCTCCATTTCCTGATAATTCCTGTATATCTTATTGGCCTCGGCCGTGATACAATAGTAGCCCCTTGGTTTATCACAAATGACAACATTGGTATACAATTTAATCTTTTAGTGACTCGATAACCTACCAAAGAAAGGCCTTTCTATGGGAAAAGACGGTGGTAACCTGGTTGTACCATTCACCAGCTATTGGTCAACCCTTGCAATTAATTGCGTCATTGTAGTCACTATCACCTTCCGCCTTTTTATTCGCTTTATTAGCTCCGGATTACAAGTAATATAATTTATTACGGTTCCACGCTTGGGTGGTCTTCATAGCCAACAAGAATCACAGTGAGGTTCATCATCCCATCGTGGCTATTTACCACCGTAATTTGTCGTTCTCTGGTTAATCCTTCGAGTGCTCGTCTTTGTCAGCGGGACAAAGGCGAGGGAGCAGCTGCAGCAACAAAGACTAGAATGTAGCGGCTAATCAGGTCACTAAAGGTGTATTCCAGTCTTCACAATTAGTGCATCAGTGTCAAACGCTCTTCTACAAGGTACCATTTATTACAGTTTATC
>JAOPJG010001338.1:0-10163 GCA_027478255.1 Dispira simplex | reverse complement strand
CGTTGACAATAGTCGTAACTTGAGGGAATTGGTATTTTAGTACGATACCCTGTTTTTCTACATGGGTGGTCATTTTTCGACTATATAATGAAAAATTCGCCAGAGTTCATTGGATCTCTCACAAAAACTTACTGTAATTGCCATCCTTTTGCTCCGAATAGCTATATAGACGAAAAAAAGTACCCACATGGTATTTATGCTTTATTTGTTAAGAAACGCAAAAACAAGGACTGTACTGTGAAAGAGAGTCGGGAATTTTCTACTCCATCTGAGTCTAAGCCCTCCCTGCGTTCTGGGTTTGTGTGTGCGGTGGATCTTCACTGTGCGGATGTGGCCACCTTTATAATATCGACATAGTAGGTTCGGCCGGATGAAGTCTTGACATAAAGGGTCATCAATTTTTTTTGTATGACGCATAGGCCCGCTGAGACCTCCCTCTTTATCGAAAAAGGTAAGGTATGGTGATCCTGGTGTCGGAGGGATTGGCATATGAAGCTATGGCCTTAAAGCAAGGTGAATAGAAGGGACTAGGCAAAAGCTGAGGCTGGAGTAGATTGGTTGACCAAGACACTTAGAGAGGACCTGCTACGGTACTGGATTTCTATCCCTGGTCTGGTCCCATATACCTACCGAAATTGGTAAACACAGGCCGGAACTGTCTACAAATGAGCGTTTTAAGATTTTATACAGTCTTCCCATATAGCCATAACACTCTTCGATTGGTTAACGACTAGAAGGTGTGGTAATAATTGAGGATTTCATTCTTAATCTTTACTTCAATTGGCTAAAAAAAGCAATTCGACAACGAAAACATCGTGTTTTCACTACCAGGTTAGCCGACCAGTGATGTTACACACCACTAAGCGAGTGTTCAAAATGAGATGTACGGAAACTTGGAAAGTCAAAGTCCTCCAAAGTACTAGTTTCCTTCATCATCAGGCAGTCATAGTCACTGATAAGCGCCCGGTTACCAATCTGTGAGCCGCACTTAATTCTGCCTAACTTTATATTCACTTGCGATACACTAAGGGGAAACACTGGTGGAGAATGTATCACGTATCATGTGGTGGTTTCTTTACATTATTAGTATACCACGCCGGTGGAAACTATCCAATAGGGCGTTGGAAAAGAGTAGAGTGAAAGAGAAACTGGCGATTATGGGCTCACAGGTCCACGGTCCGCTTGGGCCAATTGTCAGGACGAAGTTCAAAAAAAAGGGTTACCTGACATTAACCAAGGAAAGAGGTGAGCCCCTCAATTGTTTTTCGTGATGGAAGTGGAAAATCTTATCCTTTTAATTTGTGTTAACTTAATGTTGGACCACCTTCCTAATGTAGAAAGACACTGGTTACGCTTGTCTATCCCTTTCGCATTGAGATGAGTGAGATTGATACACTCATTTATATATCGTGCCAGAATTGCCTTGTTATTATTCTTTACGTGACTTGACCGTAGCGATAAGAAATTACAGTACCTTAGGGTAGTTAAGCGGTACCTTTAAAACATCTGGTCGAAATTTTACTGGTCCACTTAAACCAAGGGTAATCTTGGGTTGACCACCGTTTCCCTTATTTGCCGATTTACTTTTATTCAGTGGTTTACCCTACTCTGTCGGCATGTGGATATGGGTTTTTTCGGCTTATGCACAGTACCCAAAAACTATTTGACGACGAACTTACTAGCTACTCCCTACTTTTTTACTCCGATATGATGGGTTAAAATGTTACCATTAGGCTTGGTCCTTTTCCAGACAATCACCCTCCAAGGTGGATCCCCAACTGAGGTGGACACCTTTTTAGTAGTTATGGGGTGGATTAACCAAGGGAACTGTACCAGTCCTTTTTAGTGTACACTACGTATATTAGTAAAAAAAAGAATAGCTTGACTACAACGATGGAATGTTATTACCACCAACGTGCCAAATATGGACACCAGAAATGAAATGGGGTCAATTTCAAGGGTCACTATTTTCTCGTTTAGCATTCAGGGTGTCTGTTGTCCGAATAAATATTTCCGCTGACCAAGAAAATGGAAGCAAACCCACGACCAGAGATCCTCGTCTCTGTAAGGTTCGGCCGTACCAAAAGATGATAATATAATGCTTATACTGGCGGAGTCTTCATTGATATATTTAGGTAACCATCCAAGCTGAAAGTTGTGCTTCAACCTGTTGATTGTTTTCCCAGGGTCACTATGTTCTGTGGAATGCTATTGTTCACCACCAAGAATAGCGTTCTAAAAGTAGGTACCTTAGCGGAAACATATCAATCTCATATTCCAACTCTCACCGGGGGCCCATAACCTTTGTTATTTTTGTCGAGTGATTCATAATGTCTGTCGTATCCAGGTCTATTTCAACCCACAGGTTGTATATACGAGAGGGGGACAGTAAGCATCAGCTCAATGTGGGAGATGGGGTGTTGGGCAAGGGTCAGGTTGCGCCAAAGCTGTCTACTAACAAAATCACTAGCTACAACAAGATAACCGGCTTCCATACAGTGTAATATTATTGCCGCATTTTATTAACAATGTCCTTTGATAGGGATTTATCATGAAGGATGCAAATCACTTTATTTTTCTTCTTTTTTAGGGCGTGACCCGACGTTGGTATACTGCAAGTGGTTCTTTTTTTATTGGTGACCATGAAAGTTCTCAGACTCAGGGGTACACTGGTAATATTTTTTCTTCCCTTTTCTTGTGCTGTTACCTCTTGTTAATAGCAACATACACGTCGTGGCTTTACTTTTATACCTTTTGTTTTTGTTGAGTTATCCTAATTTAAAAGACATTTACCATGTCCCATTTGCCCAAGTCACAACACCCCATGCCCGCCATTACCCCAGTCATAATGCAGTCACACATTTGGGTATTTTTTGAACTCAGCCAAAACCCAACTGAAATCCACCAAACTTTGCAATGTGTTTATGTAAGAGGTGGTCCTTCGTATGCCATGGTGTGCTACTGGTACAACAACTTTAAGACTGGTCTTTTGTCATTTGAAGCTGAGCACTGCACAGGACATCCTTCCAATGAGACCTTTGAATATAAAAGTGACACCATCAAACAGCTAGTTAAGGAAGACTCATTTATGACCCTGAATATGCTTGCACAGGAGGTAAAGACTTCGTTGTGGGATGTTTGGAATAACCTTCACAACCAGTTGCATTACTGTTCATACCTTAGTACTTGGGTTTCCCATTACCTAACGTCAGAGTTGTAGAGTGACCATAAAACCTTTTGCCTCAATTTCCTTGACCATTTTCAGAAACCAACCAACTCTCTTGTGTATAACATTGTGACATGTGATGAAACCTGGGTTTACCTTAATAACCCTCAGACTGGCACTGGTCGAAAGGTATGGGTGCCAGAACACCAAGGTCAGCATGACCCCATCCCTGCTCAGCCATGGTGGACCTCGAAGTCACAAAAAGTTTTGCTAGCTGTGTTCTTTAGTAGAACTGGTATTGTTCATACTGTGTTCGGTACTGGTAACACTATGGTCAACAGTTCTTACTACATAGAGAACTGTGTCAAACTAATGGTTGGGTAATGGCAGAAAACACATCCAAAAGTCATCCACTTCCCAAATCACCCTCCATCAGGATAATACAAGGCCTCATGTTTCTTGCCATAGCAAGGCCCATATGGACGAGCTTGAACTCCAATCACTTAAAGTACCACCCTACTCTCCTGACCTTGCACCATGTGGCATATTTTTTTTTGACTATATAGAGATTCGGAGCTAAAAATGTACCAACAATGACATAACCAATAGGATTTTGTGAGATACATTCAACTTCGGCTGATTTTTCCCTATACAGTTGAAAAAAATCACCCATGTGACTTTTGGTTGTTCCAGCACATCAAGAGAAAGCTGAAGGGTAGAGCATTTGACAATGATGATGTGATTATAAGGGTATATAATGAAATCCTTGGTTCCTCTCCAACGAAGTGATTTTCACAGGTGTTTTGATAAGTGATTCAAGAGGATTCACATAGTACTTGACAATGATGGTATTTATTATTACTAAAATCTGTTTCTTTTGTGGATCTCCAGAAATTTATATGGCAACTGATATTTTCAATTGTTTATATTTTAACGACCCAAGTGGCATCAGAATTAGAAAGATAACCCAATGTAGCTAACATGTTGTGATTAGTTAATCATACTGTGGTGAATAAACGTCATAAGTTGGATATTCATGCAAAGACAAAATAACGTTATACCAACCATAGAGTTTTGCTTTACTTGGCCTGTGAGACTCACCAGCATAAATGCTACTCATTTTCATCGTTCACTCTTTTCTTTCAAAATTTTGATAATGTGTTAGGATCAGTGTTGATAAGATTGACCAGAGAACTTTGTCCAGTCACTAGAGAACCTCTGCATTTGAAAAGAAGTGCGTTGGTTGGTGGCATGAATAAATAATAATGACAAGAGAGAGCAGAGGGAGGAAAGGGCATATATTGGCAAAAACCACACCATCGTAGACAATTCCTGTAGGGCCAAGGACTTCCACAGCCCTTTAAATTCAGTTATTGAGTAAAGGTATTAGGATGAGATAAACATTTTCAACCAAGGTCTTGTGGTTTTCACCTGCTTCTATACGAATGCTAGAAAGTGTATTTACTGAGGAATCTATTTGATGGGTGGCAGTTTATTGTTACTTGATGAAAATTGAGTGTAAAGTGTAGCGAACTTGAAAAAAAGAGATGGCGGTAAACGTAAATCTGCTTGAATTAGCTATCAATTGTCATGGGCATAATCATATGTATTACGTACACCTGTACGGGTAAATAGCGAGTCACCCCTTATTCCATTGTTTCGTTGATGTGTTCTATACTGTCTTCCCGTTTTGATGTGCATGTCATAAAAGTCAGTGGAAGTCCTTCTAAATCAGGATTCCGTGGTACTGGGGTGAAGTTGGCAAATTCTTCCCTTTTTTTCCTTGCTTGAAGCCCCAAGAAAAATAAAGGCGAGATGTGCAAAAGCGGCAAATTATGGGAGCACCCTACTTCGAATAAAAAGATACGAGTTGATGCTCGGACCGCAGGTAAGTCGTCCAGAGCCATTATTTTCTCTTCTACATCTTCCTAACTTATTAATGTGGGAATGGAAATCAGATGGTGCTGATGATTACATCTCCGGTGGAGAAACGGAACAACGATGAAGCGCATGGTGGGTATCCTCAACTGGGTTTTCTTTCTCAAGAGTATAAAGTGTTAGAAATAAAAAAAGCAGGGCAAGGATTCGCAGGATACAAGGCGGAAAGAATAACTTTTATCCACCACCTTTGTGTCGTATTAATCAGTTTCCCATAACCCGTGTTAGGTATACCGCGGTAATCTATTGACGCTCAGTTGAGTGCTAATCTTCAACCATTCGCGGTAGTCCGCCATGGTGTTATCCTAGAACGGGGGCACTTTTTGCGTTTGGGCTCTATGATTGTACATTATTTTCAGTGCATCATAACCGACCGAGGGATTTCTTTTGTCGTATTTAGTTATCCGCTTAGTTGCTTGGGAATTCTGTTATTCTTGACCCTAAACGGAAGTAAACTCGGTTAATATTAGTTAGGAGGGGAGGGGTCATTTCTTTTCGGGAAATCCTTGGTATCAATTGGTGATTTTCCATATTTTTTGCAAGTCTTGTCAATATGTACAAATAGCCACATCTGACCGTTTATATTTCGCGACCTGCACATTTCACTATAGATGAGAAAAAGGAGTAGGGTGGGGAGGGGGAGATTGTTCCTTGCGTATGTAGACGAGTAAACTGTACCTGGACTTGTCAAAAACTTCGGGAGGAATGGAAAGGACTAGTTCTTGATTAAATCTTCAATTTTGGCCAAGGTAAAATATGAATGTGATATCTAATGAGGTAATAGGCGCCCTGAGTAATGCTATCCAACATGAACCATTATTTTACTGATAGTGGAGGAATGTGATATCCTAATCGATAGTGCTGGGGTGGGGATAAGAAATGACGCAGTTTGTTAAGATTTAGTTCGCCAAAATCATCACTTTAAGCATCTACATTAAAGAAATTGACAAATTCTAAACCGAAACAAAAAAAATGCTTTCCAAGTCTCTTTATATTGTTTCAGGCAATAGTTTTGCATTGGAGTCCGTCTCGGTCCACATTTAAAACTTGGTAACTCGCCTTTACCTGGTGTTCGGCAAATATACTGCAGGCCTTTTTACCAATGGTGTCAAAATTTTCCTGGGCCAGAATAATAACGGTAGGCCCGGCACCGCTGAGACAGAGGCCCAGTAATCCCGGGAACTCAGTGGGGACCATGGTACGCAAAAGGTCTTCTAAGCCGGGCACCAACGCGGCACGGTAGATTTGATGCACCCGGTCACTCATGGCGGCATGAATCAAGAGCGGGTTGGGAGGGTCCTGTCCCAGGGCGTGGGTCAGTACGGCCAAACGTTGCAGATTGAACACCAAATCGGCGCGGGTGTAGGTATCCGGGAGAGCTGCGCGGGCTTTGACGGTAGCCAGTTGGAATTGCGGAATGACAGCGATAGCTTTGATAAAAGGGTTCCACGGCAGCTGGACATACCGACTGATACCCATGGGTGGCATCCGGGGGGCCATGGCCGAAGGAGCAAACGCATCGGTTTGTTGGGTGTGAATATCCACGGGCTGGAATCGACTCTCGAGTAATTTAGTGGCACTAGCATTGGGGGTGTCGTCCAGATAGCTCGCCACGAACCCACCCAACAGTGAAGCGGACACATTATCGGGGTGCCGTTCGATAGCCAGCGCGTAATCCAACAACCGATCTTTATTTAAACCCAGGCTAGCAGCCGTATTGGCCAAAGCCACCCCCGCTACCACGGCCGCGCCCGAAGAACCCAAGCCACGGCCCAGAGGAATCGGGTTATCGATGATCACGTCCACTGGGTAAGGGAATACAAGCAGCCCATGGCAACGTAGCACGTACCAGGCCGTTTTCGTAATTAGGTTTCGGCTAGGCTTGACGGCAAGCTCGTGACTGTTTTGTTCGGTGTAACGTATAGTCACAGATTGGTCAAATAGTGTGCATAGTTCAGCATTACGAGCTACGTCTTCAATCTCTTGGTGGTGTTCGTCTAAACGAGCGGCTCGGGATGGTGTGGTGCGGTCGACATGGACTTGTAATCGTAGATGCAGCGAAAAGGCCAGGCCAAGCGTATCAAAACCGGGGCCAATATTGGCCGAGCTGGCCGGGACGGAAATTTCGAAATGGGAGGGGGCTTCGGAGCTATGGGTCATGGTGATAATGTCTGCCAGGACAGCAAAATACAGGGTATTACTTTCAGGAAAGCGAGTGTGAGTTTTAAACCAGCAAACAAACAAGTAAACTTGAAAAGTGATAAGAATTATTTTTAAAAAACTTGTTTGCTCGGTATGAGTGAATACGTTATGGTGACTACTACTGCGTTGAGTGGACCATAGGTTTTTATCCGCTGTGGTGTGAGCATCTGTTGTGCCATGACTCATAAGTGCTGGTGAATAACAGTGCAGAAGCAGGGAAGAGCGTAGCGGGTTCAGACCATGTTTTAGTTTCTTGAACAGAGCGGTGTCATCTTTACGTAGGTTTCATGTTCTCCCTTCCAAAGGGATAATAGTTTCCTAATCCACTGGTTAATGGTTAGTTGCGCGGGTCCGTGTATCTGTATCCTGCGTCATACGAAATTTAATATCTTAAAGGATAGCTGGGAATGGGAATCAGCAATAATTACAACTAACCAGGCCTCCCCTAGTGATGACATCCACCAATCGGGCCATTTTTGCGCCACACTTGAAAATATCACCGACGCTGAAACCTTGCAATGTATCTAATACCAGGTCAAATTCCTTCCACCCCTTTACACTTTCACTTGCTTAAGGTCTCTTACATTTCTACTTTATTTTTAAAACGTCCCGCACTACTATTTGGGTGCACATGACCCAGGAAATGAGGTTTGTCTGTGTTGCTATTGAAGTTCATTTTTATCTCTAGAATATACGAAAAAGAGCGACCTGGGTCTTGTACAATTTATCCGACTGAAGTTGTCCATGGCAAGATCCATCCTGTCCTTTTTCAATTTCGTGTAACCATGGCGTTTCTTACTAATGTCAAACTACGTATTGTCCTGGTGCTCGTGTTGATGATAGTCGCGGTGCATCACTTCCTACTACCTATGGTCGCACGCCAGGAGGCCCAAGAACCTAACGAGCGACAAGCGGCGGTATGGAAACATTCCCCCCTAGCGGCGGAGTCTACAACGGACGGCGATGCGCCATACGACTATGCCAATTTTGATCCGCTGCATCTGCCACCGTATACCGAGGAGCGTGCCAAGGCCGGTTTCGTAATTCTAACCCGCAATTCCGACCTTCACGATTTGCGGGCCACCTTGCGTCAGCTAGAAGACCGATTCAATCATCGTTACAACTATCCCTATGTATTTCTCAACAATGAACCCTTTACAGAGGAGTTTAAGAAGCTCACCACCAGCATTGTGAGTGGCAATACGAGCTACGGATTAATCCCTCATGAGCACTGGAGCTACCCGT
Source organism: Dispira simplex (assembly GCA_027478255.1). Classification (NCBI taxonomy): domain Eukaryota; kingdom Fungi; phylum Kickxellomycota; class Dimargaritomycetes; order Dimargaritales; family Dimargaritaceae; genus Dispira; species Dispira simplex. The sequence continues at coordinate 1,612 of JAOPJG010001338.1, read as the reverse complement.
CGTGGATTGATACTAACAAGGCGGCAGAAGCACGGATGCGTATGAAGGATATTATTTACGGTGACAGTGAATCCTACCGTTTCATGTGTCGTTACGAATCGGGGTTCTTCTTTCGCCATCCGTTGTTGGACCAGTTTGACTATTATTGGCGCGTGGAGCCTAGTGTGGAGTTCTCGTGTGATATCCGGTACGATCCGTTTCTTCTGATGCAGAAAAGAGACCTCAAGTACGGGTTCACCATTTCCTTACTCGAATACGAGGAAACTATCCCCACTCTCTGGAAGACCACCCGCGATTTCATGAACAGACATCCCGAACTTGTGGCCCAGCCCAACACCTTAGCATGGGTCACTGAGGACAATGGCGAAAAGTACAACATGTGTCATTTCTGGTCCAATTTCGAAATTGCTAGCGTCAAGTGGTTGCGTTCTGAACAGTACATGACCTACTTTGACTACCTGGACAAGTCTGGTGGGTTCTTTTACGAGCGCTGGGGCGACGCTCCGGTACATTCTTTGGCTGTGGCAATGTTTTTGAAAAAAGAAGAGGTTCACTGGTTCGAAGATATCGGTTACTACCATGGGCCTTTCTACAACTGTCCCAATACCAAGGCACTCAATCTCTACTGCCACTGCAATCCCGCCGATAGTCTGCACTTAACTAGTCACTCGTGTACCCGCGAATGGCTGGCTTTGCCTGATAATGCGTAAGTCATTGTAGTCCTTCCTCTGAAGTTGAGAGGAGAGCGAGAATATTTTTAAAATTGCCTATGTTTTGTGCGTTACTTGGCGATTACTTGATTATTTTCGTTGAATGAGTGGTTGTAAGTAGGCGAAATGGATAGGTATTAGTTTTTTAGGAGAAGAACACGTTTATATTGTCGTTCATTTTATATAATACCTTTTTTTTCTCTCTCGGACACATTCGACTATTTTATAAGCGTTATATAAACGAATGCTGGGACTATTGTACTTCTTTGAGCAGTTTGTTTCCTTTATTTAATTAATGGTTCATACTTACAATTGTATTTAATCTGTATTGGACATATGGGTGATTTTTTTTCAACTATATAGAGATTCGGAGTAAAAAATGTACCAACTAAAATATAACCAATAGTGTTTCATGAGAGATACATTCAACGCTGGCGGATTTTTCGCTATATAGTCGAAAAAAAATCACCCATATCTAATTTTGAAATTAAAGTGGTCAATTTCCTAAATGGGTGATTCTTTTTTGACTCTAACGTTTTGGATGAAAGAAAACTCCACGAAAAATCACGTGATTTTGACGGAAGAAATAAAGTCGCCCACTTACCTTTTTTCACTTTTTTTTTAACTAGAACAAGAAAAAAGGGATAGCATACGCTACCATCGTTATATGGGTAGCTTTTTTTGACTATATAGGGATAAATCCGCCAGCTTTGAGTAGGTCTCTCACAAAATCCTATTGGATATATCTTTGGTATATTTTTTGCATCCAATCTCTATATAGAAAAAAATCACCCCTATTGTCAGTTACTATTGTGTAATCATTGCATTTCTCTACTGATATCACCGCCATTGGATGCAATAAACCCTCTACGCTTAGTTGGTTATGATGAAAATGAACACCA
>JAOPJG010001337.1:0-10172 GCA_027478255.1 Dispira simplex | reverse complement strand
TCTTTTATTTAGTTGGTAGCCCTTTTAAAGAATAAAACAGTTTCAAAAGACTGGTTGTTCAAACATTCTTTAGAGGTGCTTTTACCACAGATGGCTAAGAAAGAAAAATAAAACCTACGAGTAGGAGAAAAAAAACCTAGACATCCAGAAAGAGCATCACATGATGGTCAGCACAAATAAACGTCATGCCCGATCATGCACATATCAGTATAATGCAGGGTTATGCATGATCATGCACATGAATTCAGCAGCATCAAGAAAATGATGTAAGCATCATAAAAAAATATAATTAATATCAAAATTTCATAAGAATATTAAAGGGACACCAGACCATGCATGATGATGCAGGTCGATGCATAAACGACGTAAGGTATGCACAGGGACGCGGGTCCCTGCTGCACCGCCATCAAGGTCTCCACAACGTTATTGTGGAGATCTACTCCTCTTGTTTGGTCTATCCTCAGTAGAGTAACTTGGAGTAGTGCCACCTGGCACTACATGGGTGTGGTGGTTATAAATGTCAAATAGACACCCAATAATATCAGTGGTAATTTGGGAGAATGAGAATGTGAGATGGAGAGCAAAAAGGGAGAAAGGGGGAATAGAGAGAACATGTATAAGAGTGCAAGGTGAAAAGCATGAAGTAAGCAGGCCAAAAAAGTGTGAAGCTCAACTAATTAAAAACAACATTTTTGGGTCATATGGTTTACAACAACTCCAACTATAAATGCATTTTTGCTTTTATATTATCAAGATAAAAGTTATAGCTGGTTATCCTTGGGGTTCATTGTGATTAGAATAGTAGCTGAATAATATTGGTCTTGTTGAGTTGATTATCATATGGAAAGTACCTACAATATATTCTTTGGTATACCATGCACTAGGTAGCAAAGGAGTGCGAAAGCTCTTCCCCACGGTCAATACGTGGGGGAGGGATGTGAAAGTGAGAGACCGGCAAAGGTTGAGTGCCGACGGACTTTTAGTAGCACAGTACACACTCGATAGTAAGACTGGTCAGTTATCACTTTATTATCTGTGGTTCCATTTGTATAGTAAATTTCGACACATTCTCACCTTCCTTCTCCTTACAACCGCCGTTTTTATTTTTCCATTTGTCGACATCAATATAGCTCGAATGTCCGGAACATGGGTGCCTGGAGGACTCACATATTCCCTTGTGTCACATTCCCTCAGTGGCGCGTCCTACCTGTTCTTTCTCCAGGTGTTTTCCCGCTTTATTACCTTTACTTTGAACCAACTCCTCATACGCTTCACTGACCCTCGTACGTTGGGTATCGTATCTATTCAATTTGAACTACTATTAGCCACCATCCTCTTTCTGTCTCGGGAAGGCATATGCTGTGCGCTACTCCGGAGTCCATCGGAAGAGCAGCCAACCAACCCCAACGAAAATGGTCCCGGAAATAAAAGCCATCCGGAAACAACAACGCCTCTTCCGTCAAGGGTACCGGCTAAGTCCAAAAGTCCCTCCGCCGTTGCTCCTGCTCCCCCTTTAACTCGTTTCACTACCGACCAAGCCACTGTTAATCTGGCTTGGGTGCCCGTGCTTCTGGGGTTGAGCTTGACTACCTTGGTTTGTGGGACCTATTTAGGGTTGACTTCCACTCGCGCCGAGGAAATCCCCCACTTTAAAACGGCGGTCTATATTTACAGCGTGGCAGCGTGTGTGGAACTCTTGGCGGAACCTTTGTTTGTAGTTACTCAGCTCAACCTTTTGTACCGGGTTCGGGTGAGTATCAAAGGTCTGGCGTTGGTACTGCGATGTTTTACGGCCTTTGGTATGACCCTCTACGGGAGTACTTTATCCGCCCCTCATGAATCGAATGTGTACGGGGTGGTGGCCTATGCAGTGGCCCAACTCACCTACGCACTGGTGGTGTTGTTAGGGTTTACCTCATTTTATGCCGCATTGTCCCCCGCCGGCCAACAGTGGTGTGAGCGCTGGCACTTGGCATGCCTTCCGCGGTGCGCCGCCTGGATAGGTGGGTTGGGCAACGATACTATGCATACCATGCCCGCTTTCCGTGCGTATTTCCCCCGACCTCTACCCCGACGACAGGTCGTTCAAGGTAGTCTGCTTGGTCAGTATTTTTCACCCACAACAGTCACACTGGCCGTCACATTTACCAAACAGTCACTGCTTAAGCATGTGCTTACCGAGGGTGATAAAATGTTAATCACTTGGGTCACTACGGATGCTGTACAGGGGGTTTACGCCTTTGTAGGGAATTACGGGTCATTGATTGCCCGTATCCTATTTTTACCACTGGAGGAAACAAGTCGCATCATGTTTAGCCGCGTCATGGGCTCCCAGCGTGGCAGCGACCTCAACCAAGCCGCAGACCGATCATTTCCACGGACCGTAGTAACCAGTATCGAGTATCTTCTCTCCCTTCTACGAGTGCATAGCATTCTGGGGCTATTGTTTATTTGTTTGGGCACTAATTATACCGGGTTAGTGGTCCACCTCCTCGGGGGAGAACGATGGACCCATACCTCAGCGGCATCTACTTTAGCGGTGTACTGTGTGTATATTCCTATCCTAGCCTACAACGGATTAACCGAGGCCTTTGTCCAGTCGGTAGCCTCTGAAGCTCAGCTAAATGCATTGAGTAGAGCTATGGTATTCTTTTCGTTGGCCTTTGTGTCCACTGCCTTTTGTCTATTGGTAGTGGTACCACTGGGTGCGGTCGGTATTGTGGTGGCCAATATGGTCAACATGACTATGCGCATCACGTACAGCGTGCGGTTCATCAACACCTTTTGTTTACAACATGTACAACGCTCCAATTCCCCAACGGACGATACAGAGAGTGTTGAAGTGTCCCAGCTTCAGTTGTGGAAACTACTCCCGTCCTCTCCTACCCTGATGGCCTTTGGTGTTAGTTGGCTACTAACATGGTGGTCAAGTTATGCCGTGGGGTGGTCAACCTTTTACCACCAGCTATTACATGTAGCCCTGGGTAGTCTTTGCCTCTTAGGAACTGGCTATTGTACGTACCGATTCGATGTCGCTGCTTTCCGGTCTGTAATACGTATGGCCCAAAAGAGTAAGACTGTCTAGAATAAACACGTTGCCAAATTTATTTATTTTTTTGGGAGTTGACTATCGAAGGGGCCTGAGCACCAGGGACTCCAAAAGGATGCGACAGCGGAGATAACAACGTCATCATCTCTGGTATGGATGGAAGGGTAATTTGAAGCGACTTGACCCAATCAATCACGCTTTTCAGTGGAAGATGGGGTTACTGAACTGTCAGTGCTGTCATATTTGATGTACCCGACCCTTTGACGACGGGTATAGGGTTTGGTTGGGTTAGCCTGGTAAGTTCGCTGTATTAAATTGTAGAAATATTTGTAATAAAACATCAAGTCGTCGTATTGCCCAGCGTACTCATTAGGCGGAGTTCCGGGAGATGACTTGGTGCGCAGATACGCATCGTAGTATTCACGGTAAAAGAAATATATCGCTTCGATGGTAGCCAAATGCGTATCGCTAAATTGTTGGTAACGCCAAAAACGGGTAGCCCGAGGTTGGATGGTTACCTTTTGGACTCGATCAAGACCCTCGGTGTACTTTACAATGGCCTGTGCCTGACGCCAGGTGCCGTCGATGACGATTATCCAGTCAAACGAGTTTGGATCAATCTCCTCGAGTGTTTTAGCGTCCTGTGGAGGAAAGGAGATTAGATGAACAGCATCGTGGTTAGCCAAGCAGGTTAAAGCGTAATGGAACATGCTATATATACATCATAGATCGGTATTTAGCTAATGAGTATTGCAACCAATTGGATTGAAAGCCATATTTGTACTATTTCGTATGGCAGTATTCTGTGCTGCTCTTGACTTACCGGGCCAGGAAAGAGTAATACACTACGTTCTACATTTTCCAAGTTAAACGGCTCGTTCGGATACGTATGAATCGTGACATCATCAGGGGCAATAATTTTGGCGTGAGCAGCAGTTGATTTGCCATCACGTTCTAAATGATGTTTGTAACTGGAGAATAATCGATAACCACGGTTTTTTTTTAAAAAAATAAGGGAATGGTAAACAAAGGGTTCAACCATGGATAAACATTGCTATTGTGATAGGGTAAGCTTGATGCCCATATCCTGACCAGTCTAACTCTCCTACAAAAGCAAGGGAAGGGAATATCTCACTCTTTCTTTCGTCAACTATTACCAGAGCAACGGCCATCCTCAGAGACGTCCAAGTTCCTTTTTTTTTAAAGAAAACTTACATTTGCAATTTAACCGGTAAAGCCAATCTCGGAATTCGCTCGGGATCCACGCCCACCACTCGGTGACAACGATAGCAAAAGTATTTAACAACTTTGCGACATTGGGGACACGGTAAACGTGACCGACAGTCGTCGAGGATCGGTTCCGGTTCGGTTCGTATAGTGTCCAAGGAATAGGTCGGGGTAGGCATTTCTAGACGGCGACATGCAAAGTAAAAAGGAGTAGTGGCGGTAAATCTGAGGGCAAAAAAATTAACGTAAAAAGGGGAATAAGGCAGAAAAAAAATAATAGCAGAAATTCATAAGTCAGCTGAAAACCAACTCTCTTCACCAAAGGGATTATTGTCGAGGTTAGGTACTTTTGAGCGAGCGTTGTTATTTGTAGTTAACGCTATGTAGGGTTTGCATAGCCCCGTTAACCCTAACCTTCACATTGACCGAACAAGTGTCGTTAGCGATTCAAGATTTCACTTTATTTTTGGACGAGCAACAAGGCAACTATGGTTTGGTTATTCTTCAACATCCCAGTAGGCGAATAACGACAGGATTGGTTTGGCCGCCTTTTATTTTTTTACATATTCAAACATTGTTCGCATACATTTGGTTTAAGTAATTCGACCGTTTTCTTTTTATTCCGTTGTTAATACAGTTAATTCTTAGAGTACGTCTTATTTAGCAGGTGTTTTCCGCCATTCCTATTTACCTACTATGCTGTTTGATGATTATAGCCAACAGGTGCAACAAGGACTCGCCGATATCCTTAAAAACAGTCAGTACTTCTCATCCGATGACCAGATAGATTCGACGCAAGATTCAGTGCTGAGGCAAGCCGTTGCCCGGCATCTGTCCCCATTGACACCCGTTACAGAAGCCAGCAACCCCGTGTCTCCAGAAGTGTTCCGCATGGCACTAGAATGCATATTCCGAGATCAGTTGATACAGCTGTCTCAGGATTATGCCAGATTGGAGTGCTTTCTGGATGTGGTACTGGCTAGCGAACGGTCTGGGTTGTGCGACCCGTCGTTTCCCTTCTTACTGGTGGAACATTTCTGCGAAACCCAAACATTGGACGCGGTGGTACGCTTATTTGATTACCTCGAAAGGCGTAAACAAGTATTTAGTCGGGATATGGTAGCCACCCGCGGCAAAGGGTTGGTCTTGTTACGACTCTGCAACGAACTATTACGGCGTACTTCATTAACGCAACACGCTACGTTTGCCGGACGGGTGTTGATCTTGTTGGCTAGCGTATTCCCCCTATCGGATCGTTCCGGAGTTAACCTGCGCGGAGATTTCCACGTGGAAAACATTACCGAGTATGCCACGGACCCCTCTATGCAGACCGACCCTCCAGGTCACGAAATGGTATATCAATCTTTGTGGAGTATCCAGGCCTATTTTGCCCAACCTCCGCTCCTATTCGATAAGCAAAGTTTTGGCAAATTCCAGCGGGTCCTGACGACAGTGCTGGACGAATTCCAACGGGTTGTGAACGATAGTCGAACGACCGAGACCTCACAGACCCCTTCACCGGATATCCTTTTGGCAGAGTCATCGGTTGACCAGGCGCCCTGGAATCCTAAATACCTTACTAATCCTAGTCTACTTCTCCTGCAAATCGTGGACGCTCAATTTCGGCGTCAGGTGTTAGTTCAGGTGCTAATCGTGTTCAAATACCTATTATTATTTACCCCTGAAAAGAAACAGCAAAGTATCGTCCCTGGCCGACCGGTTAACAAGCAGTTGCAACAGACCTTTACATTGGAATCCGCTGCTCAGGAGTGGGTTTTAAAAACCCAAGAATCTGTACTCGATCTCCTGCGAGATACCGATACCACTGGCAAGGAATTTATGCACGCTGTACTGCTGATTCTTCGCCATGATGAATATTGGGTCCAATGGAAGCAGGCCAATTGTCCCCCCATCGAATTAAACACGGTACTTGCGGAACTTTTACAGAATTTTCAGGCTCAAGTGACTGACCTCCGTGCAACTATTCCCAAAATTCCGATGCGGTTTGCGGTGGGCACGAACGAATTGACCGCATTATGGTGCATGGACGGAAACCATTTAGAGGAATTACGCACCAACCACTTGCAAAGCGCCGTGCCGGATTTGGAAACATTCCTATGCGACGTAGCCGACGAATACCCACAACCTGACGAGTGGACGGACTTGACGGAGGAAACTAGTGATTACCATCATGCCCGTATGTGGCAGGCTTTGCGATTAGCCAGTCAGTCCCACCTAAAAAAATTCCCCAAAGCCGGTCCGAATTTCTTGAAGGAACTCTGTGACGGAGTCATTGGCTCCGTGAATGACTTGGCTGAATAATAATCCGCCCTTTTATTATTATAATTATTCCCTATCCCTATATAATGTGGTGGTTCATTATTCACATATGTACTCTGATTCGTGTAAAATTTCTCAGGAAAACGGGGATTGCGTGCACCGTTTTGATTTATCAACTTGTTGTTTTTTTACCTTGTATATTTACAATCTTTTGACGCTGTAAAAGTACTCGAGTAAAAAAGTGTATTATGCGATGAATACGGAAAAGTATCAGGGTTGTGACAACGCCTTATTGCTTCGATTTGATAAGCAGAAACCAGTTTTGATATGTATAGTTGCTAAATAAAAAAAAAGTCCGACATTGTACTTCCGCATGAGTAATAAACGAATCCGTGTCCTTTCCATCACCACGGTCGAATAAACTTCAGCAAATTTCTGCCTCCAGTTCAGTTAAATGCATCCAAATTTTTAATATGCTAACGTCTATTATTTTTCCTCCCTCCTAACCCACTAAGAGAGTGTCTCAGGACGCCAAAGAGACACATGGCCTGCATCATTATACACGGCCAGGATGTTGGCCAAAGGGTGATGAACGAACCCGAGAATTTCGTTTTCACCGAGTTTCACACTTTGCACTAATCGGCCCGTGTCTAAGTAAAAACAGTGCAAGTATTTGTCAGTACCCACCACGTAGAGAAATTGACCATGTGGGGAGAGCGCCACGTCCAAAAATTCAACGTCTTCTTTACTTGGCCAGTCAAACGAGCGAATAGTTTGTCCGGTGAGGGAGACCAACATAGCCGACGAGAGTTTTGGACATACGATGAATTGGTCGGTGAGTTGGGGTACAAGGATAATGCGTTGGACTACTGGAGTGGTGATGTGGGGTTGAGCCGCCGTCAAAGTATTAGCATGCGGAATAAAGGAGGCCAAACAGTCACACGACTTATAATCCCATACTCTGACCGTACCATCGCTACTGGCACTGAGCACTTTGGTAAAGTCAAGGGTAAACCCCACCGAGTTGATGAAAGACGTGTGCCCTCGGTATTCTTTGAGCATTTTCCCCGATTTCAGTCCGTGTAACCGTACAGTTTGGTCAAAACTGCCACTCAACAGCTGATTACCGGCATGGTTAAAGCATAGTGTGGTCACTCCCTGAGCGTGCGCCGCAGGAAATCGTCGTACACACTGGCCATTGTGTATCGTCCATACTTTGATCCGGCCGTCGTGGTCTCCCGAAGCCAACAGTTCCCCATCCGGACTAAAACTTAGACAGAGTACCCTGCTTCGCATGGACATCCACTGTTCTTCCGCTTGATAGCGTAGATCCGACCGCCGTTTACCAGTGAGAATATTCCACACTTCTATAAACCCATCACCACTTCCGGTCACCAAGGACCGGCCATCCGGGGAAAATATGGCAGTTTCTACACCTTTATCCTTGGGGAATTGAATAGTGGTGTAGCATTGGGTGGGAATCAGGTCATCGTTGGTAGGGGCAGCCGTAACGGTACCGCGGAACAGATCATACCGGGCTTCACGATCACTTGGTAATAGGCCCTGGTACTGTTGCCATTTTAAAGCCTGACCCAACAGTGTGAGCAGTCGGGAAGGGGGCACTACGGTAACTTCCCGACCCAAGGACTGGGCCAACGCTTGACGGCGTTTCTCCTTGGACGTCCCTTCTGGGTAAGCCTCCCGCGCGTCAAAGTAAGTTTTACCCAATAGCTGTTCCAAATGAAGATAGCGTTCGGGTTGGCGTTCCTTTAATAACTGCATAGCATCCGTCGACCGCACCAGGTTACAAGCAGCGGCAATTTCCCGCATTTCTATCAGCTCTAAGGCGATTTGTTCGTACAAGGGCATCAATTTAGACAACGGCAATTGCAATGGGACCAAGGTTTTCAACACTATGTCCCAACGACCCTGGAGTATATCTTGGGCGAAAGCATCGGCATTGTCCACGGTGTTGAGTGTCACCTGGGACTCGCCCTGAAGTGTGTGGAGGGTGTGGTGTAACTTTTGTTCTTTGAGGAACTGTTCAATCAACCGAATCACGTCCGCGGCTTCGATATCGATAGACATGGCGAATATATATATATATAAAAGGTTTGGGGGATCACCCTAAATGCAATGTAGACAACAATGATAATAAGAGGTGGTCTGAGAAGGAAGTCTACTTAGACAGGTCTATGGACCACGAAAACAAAAAACCGAATAACGCCAGTTAACCAATTGCTTGATGTGACCAGCATATTTCATACTAGCACTATTACAAGCCTACAAACCAGATTTGATTACCGGAGCAAATAAACCATTTCTTTAAACGTTAGCTGTTGTAATTTTACCTTCCCCATGTTACAACGCTCCACTTTTCTCATTATAAATCACATACATTAGTGTAAAAACAATTTTAACAATTCTTATTACAGTGGTAATTGCATTAATTGAACTGCTGGGCCTTGAACGACAATTGGATTTCTCTCCTGCGAGTATAATAAAAATCTTCACATTTTCAAATATAGCGGTCGACTTGGTACGCCTCGTGGGCTCTCCATAAAAATGAAATCCTCTCCTCTCCTCTCCCAAGTTTGCACTATACGAGTTTGGATATACCCTATTTAACGAGATGAAACGGCAGTATAATTTTTGGGGACCCTGACGTAGTTATGGACTTCATTCAGCTTACCTACTCTTTTCAACATGGGACCATTCCTAGTAACAGACAAAATAGGACTAATTTTCTCATACAACACATGATAACGTCGCCGTATAAAATCGATGTATTTTGCTCGGCCAATTATCTTCCAGCTATATAAAATTAAGCGCAAATCGCACTCACCAACCGAACGCCCTATGTAGCCCCATCGCTTTTCCCAATAGAATCCTTTGCAAGGCATTAAATGGAAATGGCACAACATGTTACCAACATTTCCTTTCAAACTACAGAAATAGGGAGGACGAGAGAGCACATGGGTGAATTTTTTTCGACTATATAGAGAAAAATTCGCCGAAATCGAATGGGGCTCTCACAAAATCCTATTGGATAAATAATAAATGGTACATCTTCGCTCTAAATTGCTATATAGATGAAAAATAACTACCCATATAGTGGAAAAAAATTCACCCAGGTGAGTGGCTCATCGATACGAAACAGCCCAAAGTGTTCTTTGGAGTAGACTGTTTTTGTCTTAATGATATGGTAAGGGTGAAAAGGTGTATTATAGACTATGTGATGTATTTTATCCTATTCCCTCGAGTCTATACGTTGTATATTTAAAATACGGATATGGTAATATTCAACTTTACTGTACAGAACATGGAGAAGAGATCCTGGGTTTGGAAAAGACATGGTAATAATAAGGGTTAGCAGGCCCAATATATTAAAATACATCAACGAGGCACAGTAGGAATAGACATTCCATTTGAATGAGCTACCTTGGGGTTGGAAGGTGGACCGAGGAAACAGGGGGGAACCTCACTGTGTTGATGTTGGGGTGTTTTGAACTCAGTGGCGTAAAAACATGGGGTCAATATGGGTGATGTTTTTTCGACTATATAGAGATTTAGGAGGAAAAAATGTACCAACCACAACATAACCAATAGGATTTTG
>JAOPJG010000133.1:0-40285 GCA_027478255.1 Dispira simplex | reverse complement strand
TGGTGTTAGAGCAAAAAGAGAAGTCCGCCGTGGGAGATGTAGCCAATAAAAACTCTGCCCCTTACAACCCTATGACATAAATAACTTTCTCACCCCACGACACTTCTGTGGGATTTGAACCCAGAACCTTCATCATTGAAGTGTTCTTTGTTACCACCAAGCCTTCACAGCTTCTCTTTGTTCCCATTGTTCCAACACAACTGTATGCATACAGTTTGTGGAAGTCAGGCTACAGATGATGGTACAATCAGGTTAATCTCATTGCTGTCCTTTGGCTGGCACTACAGTTGTCCTATGATCTCACCTGCTTCTGAGGAGATGTAGTGAGTAGGGCATCAGGATGACTCAATTCCAAGGGCAGGGTCATTCTTTGGGTGATTCTGCAAGGGGAATTGTTAGGTAAGTATTTTTTTTGTGTGTTTGTGTATTTCCCCCCATTGTCAATCAGTGAGTAGCAAGGGGGAAGACAGGGAATATTGTAGGGTACTCTTGTCATGTATATAGCAATTTGGAGAAAAAAAATGTACCAGCTACTAATCTAACCAATAATGTTTGTGAGCAACCCATTCAACTTTGGTGGATTTATCCCTATATGGTCGAAAAAAAATCAGTTATAGGAGTTATTATGAATATGCTGATGAAATTATAGACCCAGGTTTTCCTGTATTCTCTATTTCACTAGCCATTTCATTGCCAGAGAGGTCAATGGGTATATGGAGAATGGAGCCGTGAAAGGCACAGTCGTGCTTATGAAATAATGGTAAGGTAACTTTGCGGTATATATGGGATGCTTTGGCAAAGAGAGGGAATTGGGCCAATTCCTTGTGGTTGAGAATGTCCAAGTATCGTTCGGTGTCATTGCCAATGTATACAACGTTGAGTAGGCCACGGCCACGCTCCCAATTGGCTTGGAATAGATTATGGTACATATATTTTTCGCAGTGAGGCATATAAAAGAGCGTGGTATCGCGCACTCGTCGTTTGCATTCCTACCAAGTAGGTTCAGCCGCTCACAATTATCGTCATCATTAGCCGCATCTAGCAAGAGTGAGCAGAGTAGTTCATTTTTCAACCCGTTGGTTCCATTTCGCTTCTTCTCACCTCTATTGTCTTAAATGTCACTTCAGCTCTCTTGGTCGGTTAACTTTTCCTTTTTTTACAGCAACCCGTTAATTGTATTAACCTACCTCATTTTCATTGATCCATTCCATCTGGTAAGCGCCACATACAGCAATCTCTACCGGTTTGAGTATGGGGTCATAAAGATATACACGCCCCGGAATCTGCAAGGACGTAACAAGGCTGCGTAAAAGCAAAAATTGGAGTTTCGAATCACGATTTTGAGCTATACTACCAATCCCATAACATACAATGTCCTTGATAGGAGGGAATTTCTTCAGGGCGTCTCGAACCACCTTGATCGTCCGGTCCAAGTATATTTTGGTGTCGTAGTGTTGGGCCAAATTATCAAGGCTGGTCTGAATGACTTTTATCCTATGAGCAGTTTCAGTGAATGAAGCACTATCATCGTCGACATCATCGTAGAGTAGGCGCTGGACATCCGTTTTAAGCCGTATCTGGTCTCTGCTTGTTCCAGTTGGCGTCGAGCCTTTGAACCACCAATAAAGAAATAAGCTCGCCCGCAGTCAAATAGGTAGTTTGGTTAGCATCTATTGAATTCATTTACCAATCGTATTCCTATCTCCCCTTCCCCAGAGTGTGACTAAACAAGTATCCCGACGAAGTAACAGGCTTCAATCAGGAAGGGTTCATGGAGTGGTCTGGGTTTAGTGAATGGTAAAAATTAAACCCCGATCGTGTTGCAATTGTCACACACCTCCTCGAAGACTACTTTTTTTTCCGAATTGAGAATGGGGACGTAGAAAAACATTAAACAGAACTTACTGTATTTCGATCTGGAGGCTGGTGTGCGCTTTGCTTTACCCCTTCTTCTCACCAATGTGAAGCCGTCATCTTCCATACTGACCGCAAAGTTCCTACGTGCAATTAAGGATAATGTGACGACCTAACCAGTTTCGAAAAAAAAAAAAGAAAAAAGAAAAAAATAGTAATTCAAACGTGTGTAGCAAAACGGCACGATATCAAGATGGGTGATTTTTTTTCGACTATATAGAGATAAATCCGCCGAAGTTGAATGGGTCTCCCACGAAATCCTATTGGTTACGTCACGGTTGGTACTTTTTTTCCTCCTAATCTCTATATAGTCGAAAAAATATCACACAGATTGTATACAATCGAGGGTTAGCATGCAAGCCCACCCCCCAATCATGTTATACTTGTAATTGAACTATTAGAAAAGGAAATTGAACCGCTTTTAGGGAAAGTGGTTATCAAATGCAACAAAGTATAACAGGCATTGGGTAGAGTAATAACAGAAGCATGACGGTATCAAATTAAAAACTGCCACACCAGCTTAGAGTGAATCAATTCTTCAGTGAAAGTAAACTTGCGAATTTTTACCCCCCCTCACCTTCAGGCCTCTCGAGGAAACTATGCGGATGATATTCGTAGGTTGCTATCCATATGGAAAAATATAACCTATGGAGAGAAAAGGTTGGATGGTGGAGATGAGCTTAAAAGCGCTAATGGAAAGATACTGTGTCCTTAGGGCGTTGCGGCGTTAAAAACATCAATTGTTGGGCTCAGAGGATTATGTGGTCCTCTCACGAAATACGTGATGTATTACTTGATTAAGTTCGACGTGAACATTTTAATCATAAATTTACGGCCAATACAGTTTGTTTATTTTTTGTCAATTGCCTCAGCAATGCCTGATAACTGAAAAGTCTTTGGTTTTCAGGTTGGTAATGGCCATGCTGATGGGGTTCTGGCTGGCTGGGTGTGCCTTCAGTTGTCCGGTGTTGTATGCCTGGATTCTTTGGAACATGTTCTTTGCGTTGATACAGTCGGCGGTTAATCAAAATAATCTAATCGTGTACCACTTTATCGCCGTAGGGAATTCTGTGTACAAGTTCTGTGTAACGGGTTCCTACAAGAGAGGTCATGGCTAAATGATAATATCAATGTCATTCTTTGTGAATTTCACGTATTCGTCATTCATCACTGAAATGGCAGATAATATTTACAAGTAATCATGCCACTTTTTTTGCTCTAGCTTGGACTGGCCATAAATTATTCCAATTACCTTATTCGTGGAGTGTAGCATTTCCAGATCCAGGGAACCGATTCGAAACCCTTTTTTTGGTAAGATCTCGTGGTCCCCACCAGATTAGAATAGAAGGCAACATCATGTAGAGTGGTTAACCATAGTTCTTTGTACTAAAGTAACGACCTTTTATTGGTCCAATTAATCTCTAAGCGGAAAACTTGTGAAACCTATTTAAACACCGTGTGGCTCTAGTTGATGTTACCATGACAGCCCATTCTTGGTCACACTCTCTTTTCCTTCCACAAGTGTATTCTTTGAACCAATATAACCAGAGCGAGGGGATTATAGAGGACCCACACTTATGTCTACCATAATATAAAGAGCTGAAAAGTCTGCTCGAAGATAGCTTATCCTTGCAGATTTATGTTCAACTTTGGGGAAGGTGGGTAGATCGTGATCACTTAAACTGGCTTATTTCATATCCTTTTTTTTTGTAAAACTCTCGCAGATACTTTTTTATTTAAACATCCTCCCCCTTATCGCTTTGTTTCCTACTATTACATTCATGATGGGAAATCATGTACAGTCTTTTTCAGGTTCTGGTACTGGTCAATTTGGTGGGCCATTCCCTCGTACTGGGGAACATCTATGTGGATATGACTGCTAAGTTGCTCGGAAAAGCCACCAACGCCACTATCGTAGGTGGGCATCATGAAACCTTTCGTGTTTCCGATGCTAATATAAGTAAGGTGACTACTGACAAGGAATTCACTTTTTACGAATCACTGTCATTTCGCCCAGAGTTGGTCCCTTTTGTGCCCCAATATTATGGTGGTGAGGAGCTACAGCGTAACCCTTGCAATGGCCCAATATCCTGTCTGCGCTGGCTAAAGTACTCGCATCACCCTACTCGAGAAAAGCGTTTCCAAATATCACTCGAGAATTTGCTACAGCGATTTTCTAAACCATCTATTGCGGATATAAAAATCGGAACACGCCGTTTTGATGACGACGCTTCCCTTTACAAAAAAGTCAAGTCTACCTTGAAAATGTTACCGGCAGCATTTCAACCGACGAGCAATATACAAGCAATGCGGGTAAGTTGACAGGAAAAAAGGGATAACTTACATTAGTTATCGGAAAACGATCCAATTGGAAATGACCCATAGGTATTCATATATAATCCATCACTAAACTAGCCCTCACTTTTTTTTCTATATACCTTATCTTTACAAATGTATATTGTCAATAGGTGTATTACCCTTCCAAAGGTGAACACATTAGGCACGGGAAGAAGTTCTCAAAGTTTCAATCAAACTCTACACAAGCTGTCGTAATTTCTAAATATTTTCTTCCCGAAATGCCGAACAGTAGACGTCATTTTTTGTTAGACAGGTACATCAGTCGCTTGGACGAACTATACAATGTAATGGAATCCCAGCAATTTCGTATCTACTCCAGTTCGGTGCTACTCCTTTATGAGGGTGACCCCAAGGTATGGAAAAACTGGGAATCCCAGCAAAGTCCCCAGAATAAGGTGCAAAATTTGAATAATAATACACCCACGTCCGCTTCGTCCCGAACATTAGCTAATGAAGGGAAAAGCACTTCACTAAATGGTTACATTGACGATACCGATCTCTACGATTTACGTTTAGTGGATTTCGCCCACACACGCTGGACTCCTGGCCAGGGCCCCCACCAAAATTTCCTGAAGAGTTTACTATTTTTGCGCGGACAGTTAGTAGATAGCAAAAACCGAATCACCAACCAAGAGAAAAAATTGGCCGTTTCCCATTGAAAAATATTTTTCCTTTCCATAGTTTATTTTTTGAACAGCCAGCATCGCTGTTGCTGCCACCAGCCCATTTTCCATCACTCTGGAACAACGTTCTTTGCAGCCCTGCCTGCGTTAGTCTACAATAAATGAAAATTCTTCTCAAAAATTAATTCCCACTATATAAGTGAAATTTAGTATTCGCTATCTCAATCGGTTATACTCATGCCAAAATTTATTAATTCCAGAAAATGTGGCTTAGTAAGGAGGTGAAGGGGGGGTGAACCCTTACACTTGAAGGCTGCGTTGGGAACTATTACAGCACAAAGCATACATTCAACTATTTTTTCCTCTTCATCCCACTTAAATAAACCACAAGGAAAGTAATAAAACCCGAGCCCTAAAAAACTCAAATGCAAGCAAGAGTAGACTATAAACCGTTGGCCCACCTGCTGGGCTTTAGGCCGGTGCGAAGTAGATAGATATAAAACCATAAAGGCGGTGGCCATACATGATGGTGAGAAATAAGAAATATAATAAAGCCTTGACCAACCCACAGGGTAGTCAAAAACAACTGCAAAAAAATCACCAAGAATAAAAGACACGTGGTGTAAAAAAATCTGCACGAGTTAGAAAACCTTGGTTCGTTCCTGTCGTTGGGTCAATCGATTTTAGAGGTGTGTTGAAGTCTGGGACGAGGAAATACATTGCTGGTAAGAGTGACGGGTAGCCCGACATGGTTACAACACACCAGCTGCCAACGATAGACAAGAAGTTGCAATTAATTGTTGCAGGAACAGGCCGAGCCGCAAGAGCAGGAGCTACCGCAATTGCAGGAATCGCCACAAGGGCAACCAGTAGACTGACTGTTGCGGCAGTTGCAAGTGGTACCGCAGGCGCAGCCTTGGCCGGTGCCGTTGCAGGAGCAGGTCTGGGGGTGAGCGTTCATCATCTTGACGGAAGAAGGTAGCGGGGATTACAAAAGGTAGCTAAAACCGTATAAGGTTTAAATTACTGAGTAAACGCGGCAGAGAGAGAGAGATGTAGTTAATGGGGATAAAACGAATAAAATCAGAGTTTGGCGAGTAATCAGGAAAAAAGGGGGAAATCCAATGACCTTTTATACGCACTGGAGTGGCGGGGAGGTTCAACTTTCTTCCATTCAAGCAAAAGGTCCCTGTATGCAGGGTGGCGGATCCCTTTAGGAGTTTGTGAAGGAGGCACCGAGCCCTCAATCTACCCTTTTTCCACCGGTTGTCAGGAAGAGTGTGAGAAAACAATGTTTCACAAAAAAAAGGGCTGGTTCTGGTTGCCGCATTGGTTGGTGAGGAGAAGAGATGGGGCGAAAGTGTTCTTTGGAGGCTGCCAAATCCCAAAATGGAGAAAACAGCTATCCGCCCTGTCTTCACAGTGTTCTGGCCCAGTTGACCCGTAGTGCATCCGGTGGTTTGGCTTCGAAATCCTGTTGCGGTTATCACTATGGGACCATTTGAACGATATATACCCCGCGGAAAAAAGGGCGGTCGCATTTTGCTAGTGGCCTGTTTCCAAAGTGTAACCATTGCGAAAAATGAATGAAAGGACAACGATGTGGAGATACAATTAAGTTGTACCGTGGTCCGATATTATTATAGGTCGGTTGGGTTTTTCTGGTGAATATTTTGGTAACAGCGAGTAACTTAACCTTGGGCCGATCAGGCCCAGTCGTTTACTCCTGAACCCTCCCTCTTTTTTCCCCTCCCACACTTGCCACCAGCGGCAGACGTCAGTATGATGATGACGTTGGTTATTGATGGTTGTGCTAATTGGTTAGTCTTCTTTTTTTAAAAAATCTCAGAAAACTAACGATATTAAACACGCCATATCTGCGACCAGAAAGTTTAAGAAGACTAGGGACAAATGTGGCTCTCACTTTTGAAGAAGCATTGTGCCTCCATGTGATTCCCCTGGTCACGCGTAATGACTACGTAGATTGGTCTAGGAAATAAATTGAAATACGACGATGGTCGGGAGGTTAATTACAACATTCCATACAGTAGACGAAATAATGTAGCCACTTTAGTTAGTCGTAGAGGACCTTTTGTGCCGCCAGTACCAGCTCTATTTTCAAGTGGGGCTGGGGATATTGCAGGTCAAGGGAAAAGAAAGGGGGGTTAGGAGGAGAGGGGAGGTGAGTAATTTCTCGAATGAGTGGGAATGAGGTGAGAATCGTACTCTTTGTGGCGGGGTTATAAACTGCGTAATAAGGCATACATGAGCGAGAGGATCTCCGTCACGTTGGACAACGGCTTTGCCGCGTATTAGATACAAAAACTTTGTCACCCTTATTGAAACCCTCTTTCCAGCCTTCAGTTACGCTATTTGCGCCATTATCTACCACCGGATGTCTTCCGAACTATAAGATTGGTTTATACTATCGTCGGTATAACCTTTCAAAATCTCTGTAGTGGAAAGCGGAAAAATAGCTGATGTCGAATTTTACTACGTATTTTTTACCACTAAGAATGGGGTGATTTATATCTTTGAAAGGGAATAATATTCTGGCTAATCTCTGGTGAAGCCATCTTTTCGAAACGAATACAGTCAGGAAGTGCCTAGTCGCCCCATTCTTGCTCGTACGTATTCTTTTATTCTTTTATTTTTTTAAAAAAAACTCTGATACAACTGTCAAGAAATATAGCCACTCTAATACCGTACAGGCTTGGTAAATGCAAAGCAGCGTAAGTAGGATTACTGATGGGAAACTGTCTAGAAGATGCCGTGTGTGGGAATTCCCCTTGGTTTATTCCGTAAACAACAGCTGCACGGCAAGGTCTACTGAGATACTGGTACGGGTGGGTATGGGGCAAGCTCTGTGTTTTCATTGGGCTACTTTAATGTTTTATTTACTTAGAAAAGAAATCGGGGGGAATGGTTAAACACAAGTACGAGTATGGAGAGAAACGAACACTATCCAATAAAGAGAAGGCAAAGCTGATATACTATGCGACTTCCATGGGCGTTAATATTGACAACGTAAGCACAAACGGCTCAGGTGATGCCCCCCTCCCCCATTTCGCCTGGATGTACAACAGTATCGCTCGAAATGGTGTTAATGTCAAGCTATGTATATGTGCGTGTGTCTTCGATTGTGCTTGATGTCCCATTTTTTGGTCCAGGTGCAAGAAAGATCCAAAAGTATCACCCACTTGTATAATTGCATCTTGATAGTCTTGAGGGGGGAGAATGAGAAAGCCGGTCGGAAACTCGTTATACCTTCAATGAGAGAAATTTTAGGCGATGGGAACGAGTTAATCACATGAAACCCATCAAAGACCGGCTTAATCTGTGGCTTATGATACTAGTTTTTCATTATCGAATTCTACCTGACGTCATTTCGATTTGAGAAAAAAAGGGAATGTGATTATTCGACTTAATACGGATGACTATAGGTGAAACTCCTATTTCATGAGACATTGACACATTCCACGAGGTTCAGATAAACATATGGGTAGTTTTTTTTCGACTACATAGCAATTCGGTGCTAAAAAGTACCAGTAACCAATTAAACCAATAGGATTTTTCGTGAGAGACCCACTCAATGCTGGCGGATTTTTTGCTATATAGTCGGAAAAAAAATCACCCATATTGCCGAGACCAAAATAACCCACCATCACTTACTAATTTAGTCGCACAAAGAAAACGGGTAATTTCTATTTCTAAATCGGCGATGGACTTCCTCAACAACAACAAAAGCATGCCTCCCAATATTGGCAAGAATGTGGAGGAGCAACACAAGCCAACTTATACAGTGGACAAAGTGGCGCCATCTATAGGTTCCACTTGACTGCATTCACTGTGTGAGATTTCGGCAGAGGAGGAAGGCACTGTAATATTTTCCAAATAGACGATATTACAATCTGTGTCGTCCTAATGATTTCACCCCAGTTAACTCTTCATTTTCCCTCAGTGAACGCCCATCAGTTTCCCTGGCCATATGGGCGATTTTTTTCCCACTATATAGAGAAAAATCCGCCGAAATTGAATGGGTCTCTCACGAAAACCTATTGGTTAAATTACAACAGGTACATCTTTTCTCTAAATTGCTATATAGACGAAAAAAAAATCACCCATATTTTTAATCTTTGCTGGCAGTGACATTAACCCATCCCCTACTAACTATGTACCACCACAAGAAAACTCCGTGATTGCATAAAAATTAAAACCATGAAGCAACCCACCAATAAATTAAGCAAGAAATGGTCCATGGACATCACTGCAGATAATAACCGTAGTGAGAACTGTGCTGTTCAACGAAACTCATGGGCCTTTTGGGCCGGACATAAGTCAAGGTTGATAGTCTATTCAACCCTGTTGCTCAGTTTATTTTTATTTTTTAATCGGATAGTAGTCGGGGATGGGACGGAATTTCTGAGGGTCCACTATTGACAAGCGGCGACATTCCCTTTTTTTTGGTGATATTCTGACTTGGCGAGGAGAGCAGGACAGCTCACATCAGAGCAGACCTACAGTGGTTGATGGTTCGGATTAAAGAAAAAGTGGTAGCTTCTACTTGTGTAACGCTGGAAGGATGACTCTGTTGGGAGACTAGACCAAACCTCTACTCTGGGCGGAACAGGAGGAGAAAAGGGAATTCGTTGGGAACAAAGTTGGTTGAATACCTCTTGAAATGGAGGCTGTATTTAGGACGGTTGGGATTTCTCACGACGACTTGCCACAGGGGGTAGTGAGGGAACAGTGGGATAGACTCATTAAGTCACTCTGGTACTGCGGTACGTAGAAAAAAACCTAGGGTAAATACGGGCTTGATAGCACCAACCACGACCGCCCACTTGGCAACGTGGGGTTCGATGGAGGTATAGTAGTCGTTTTGGATGGAAATCGGGAAATACCAACTAAATTACGTTACTATCCACCACCTTTGGCCATTCAGCAAAGACTCCGGGTTCTCCACGTCACCTTAGCGGTGTCCTTGACAGGGACCAGAAGTAGGCAGAGTCTCACTTTACCCCCCCCCCCACACACACACACACATTCGTCGTTTTTTTTACAAGTAGTGGATGAAGTAAGGGGAGATTGGAGAAGGCCTTGGTTCCAGTAGGAGTCACAGGCTTATCGCAGATGTAGACGTGAGGAGGTGAGCATCTTGCCATTTTCGACTACCCAAGTGTTCTTATTTTGTTATTTTTGATGGGTACCTATTAGCCTTTGGTAATTGTTTTAAAAGAGCACTTGAACACTTGTTGTTCTCCCATGATAAACAATGCCCTCCACTGTAGCAACGGTCATGCTTTGCGACGGCCTAACTGGATTCGTGTGGAATATCAACGAAGCACAAACACTACGTCAAAAATATCGCATTGTAGGATCTTGGCACGGTACGGGGGGAGCGATCCCCGGCCAGGAATCGGCACATTCTCATGTGGGCAATTCGGTAGCAATGCCCACTATACCGCATCTGTTATCGCCGGAAGAAATCACCCTCTTGTTGGAATTGCAAGTTATTGAACTACGGACGGGCTTAGTGGGAGGAAATTCATCACCTACGGTCACCTGTTTGGCAGATTGGTCCTACCCGACCCATGAGGTGGAACAGCACCGTTATGAGCTATTCAAGGATTTGTGGACTCGGGGCTATTTTCTTACGTCGGGACTCAAATTTGGGGGTGAATTTTTGGTTTATTCGGGTGACCCTGATCATCATCATTCGCGGTTTATTACCACTATCTTGGCATCGGCGGAACAGCCTTTGCAATCGATGGAGCTGGTGGGACTCAGTCGTTTGGGAACGGGCGTTACCAAGTCGCGACTACTGTGTGTATACGATGCCGACACACACCAATTTCGATATATTACTATGGACTGGTACGCGCTGACATAGCCACATGATTGATTCATTGTTTTAATTATGTATGCTAGTTTGTTAATGTGCGTTAGGTCTCAAACCCGGGTTTAGGGTTTTCAACCCAATTTTGGGTTCGTCAAGATCACTAGAACCCATACTAACGATACCTAGAGAGACATTCATGTATGTCGACATACCTGAGTCAGGCATTCGAGCTTCTTCCATTTCATTAAGGCTGATATAGTTTGTATTAATACCATTAATCAATAAGTAAAACGTAAAACGTAACAGCATAGCAAGAAGCAAGAATTTGTAATTGATCATAAGAGGGAGCTAACAGTTGATGCAATCGTAAAACGGGAAACTTAAAGAATGGGTAGCACTGGGGATCGCAGGGCGCAGTGTTGACCGAAAAAGATGGACGAATGGATACCGTTAATCGTAGAGTGCAGTAACTATCCGGAGGTGATGGATTTGTATAGTCTTCGTGAGGGCAATACCGATCCTTATCAAAAGGAAGGTCGTTACAAGGTGTAACACCGTCCCACAACAATCGATGCAGAGCCTACGTCTAATACACCGAATGTAAAAACTTGAAAGAATACTGAAAGGGTGAATACTAAGGTATAGGGTAGAATCATAATAAAAACTGAAGCTGGTCAAGCCATGTTACATGAGTCTGGCTGGCTTATATTCTGGAACTGATAATTGATACATCACCGTGGCGTACAATTGACTGTTGTGCTTGCAGTGAATCTTTACTCACCACGCTGGTTAGTTTAGGGACTAACAATAATAATAATATTGTAATCATTGCCATCATTACTCTAAAACAAAACGAAATTGAAGGGGGGAGGTGATCTGCTGGCACACCAAAAAACCAAAAAAAAATATTCCACCCACCATTACCTCACCTAACCTAATATATTGTAATAGATTCTTTAGTTGAGGTACGAGTTAACCCTCAAGCAAACAAGCACAAGCAATAAAGTATGTGTAAGAGTAGTCAACAAATTATTACTTAAACAAGTATGTTTATTAATTATGAGGAATCCGATAATCAGGAATGGTAAATAACTATATATGAGCTAGGGTAGAACAGAGCACTTAGAATGACAGATACGAAATGAGATGCAACATGGCTAAGACAGGGTCCTTAGGTGGTTGATGGGGGTATATGGCAAAAGGGGGGGGGTAACATTAGAGTTGTAATTACTCAGTTTCAGGAT
Source organism: Dispira simplex (assembly GCA_027478255.1). Classification (NCBI taxonomy): domain Eukaryota; kingdom Fungi; phylum Kickxellomycota; class Dimargaritomycetes; order Dimargaritales; family Dimargaritaceae; genus Dispira; species Dispira simplex. The sequence goes on along the minus strand of JAOPJG010000133.1, from coordinate 28,304 downwards.
ATTGTTGCATATCATCATCTGGTTCTTCAGCCTTGGCAGGGGTTTGAATATCGCTTTTGGTAAGTATATTACCTAACTCCCTTTGGTGATCCTGGAACAGGAGTGGAAGATTATATCTCCCGATAAGGACGACCAGCTACCTCAAGATGAAGCTGAGTCAATGGCAGAAAGGGAGTTGGAGATTACATCTTCCAACGAGGACGACCAGCTCCTCCAAAGAGAAGCTGATTTGATGGCCACAAGTCGGGATATCCCGGATAATGGTGTAACCACCCTACAAGGCCCCCCTTTGTCTTGTGTTCCCAACATGGAGCCAATGGACTAACATTTATCTCCATGAAAATTGTTTTTATTTTTGATGTCGAAGTGCACTATGATTTTTGTTATGATTTTGTTGTTATTGTTCATGTGTTATATAAGGAGATTGGGTCAGGGAAACTCGAATCCCTCATGAATAAAAAACATGCTTGTTTATTTTAAAGCTTATCTACCTACTCGTAGCTCTCTATAGTCTTAGCTGAGTGACATCTCGCACCAGTGACCAGGTTCCTATTACAATCCAAAGGCGAGGGTTTAAGCTCCTGTTTCAATATCAAACACAATCAATAAATAATCCACCAATAAAAATAGAGCCATCCTATTAGAGTGGTTTTCTCATGAACGTCTCTGAAATTCACGTGACTTGACTGTGCCTTGGCTTTTTTTTTGCAGTAACGAAAGCGGATCAGTACCGTTCGGTTGCACCCGCCTCGCTTTATTTTTCCAATTTACTTATGCATATTTCGCTTGCTCGTTTCTTCAGTTCACGGCCGTGCATTTTTTTCAAGCGATAATTCTATTCCCGGTTCCTCACTTTTACTTTTATATAACCATGAAACATCTAATTCCCTGTCAAATGACTCAGAAGCAGTTGCACAAGCAGCTATCCTGTCGCAAGCTTGATATTGATGGTTCTCGGTTCGATTTAATCTTTCGCCTAGAAACAGCACTGCGGAAAGAAGTAGGGAATTACACCGATGACTCAGACGACAACATAAAAACTAATCACACCGAGGAGAACGTGGCCGCCACAGTGACGAATAACGACCAATGTGAACGAACCACCGAGAGCCAAGGCCAACCCCCAGCAAAGGAAATCAAACCGTCCAAAGATATTCGTGAAAAGCAACGCCAGTTTCCGCCCACACCAGGGTTATGCATTCGTAACTTGGCACCTCCGCTCAACTTACACCAATTGCAGGAATTACTTGAAGAGTTTGGTAGAATTCGAGCGTTACACCTGAGTCAATGCCAGACGCACGCCTTTGTTTACTATGAAATTTCTAACCAGGCATCATTGGCTCGTAAACATCTCAATGGGTTACCCTTTCCGGATCACGCAAACGATTTCATTTCGTTAGAGTTTGTAACAGTGAAACGTATGGGTGAACTTTTCGAAGCCGAAGCCCAATTGATCAATGCGGGTTGTACCAGTCCACAGATTGTGAATGCTCCACAAGATGCACCTGAGGAGTGGTATGGTCTAATGGTAGATGAGTTGGATTCGAAACCTAACCCTCCTCCACCTACCGAACAACCACCCATGACTGAAGAAGTTACCAGCAACACATCGTGATGTATACAAATAGATATACACGTGTGTTTTCGTACCTATAATACCAAATTCTAAAAGGACCGAACACTTTGCCTAGCTTCAGGAAGTGGTGAGAAATATATATTATTTTACAATAAATCAAGCAATGAATTATGTCACTCTTTAACTAGGATCACCACATACCAGTCAGAATCGGATGAAAATTCAGCATGAGTTAAGGCGACTTACAAGTCTTTTCATAGCACCATCGAGCGGATCAAATCCGGAATAATATTAGTTGAACCTAGTGAAGTTACAGTCCAGGTAGGTTTTCCGTGAATTCGATCTGTCTGTATAAAAAATTGGTCTTTAATGATTGGTAATATAAGTGAATTAGGAAAGAAAGACAACGCATTCCGTCATCAAATGTAATGAAAATTATTAGTAGTAGTATTCATAAAAAAACGATATAAAAAGTGAACCACCTCACGCAGAAATATAAGAGAAGAGGGAGAAATAACTAAAGCATTGATATAAGTCATATAACAACCCACCTTGGTCCAAGAGAAAAGGACCGCCGAGTACACTATCGTGATATGTAGCTGAAATCCCAAGGTTTATCAAACAATATCGTCAAACCACGAGATTCACCACCGGCGATCATATTGGCATTACCTAGTTTTGCTTCTTCTGATCATCCTGGATGGGACCCACATCCGAATCATCCGAACTACGATTATCAATAGCTTCGCGACCACTAATGACACGAATAATGACCTGAATGATCAAGACGAACCAGTAGATAATGATGAGCTGTAGAGCAATCAATAGCGTTAAAAAGTAAATCCGGGTTTTATGACTATAGTAGAATTCGACGGGATTGGCAGGGGGTGTATGCAAAAGTATCATGGACTCGTCGTAAAGGCTGTAAAGGAGAGCACCGTAGATGATATGTCGAGTGACAATCCACACTATGACGAATATGCCAAACAAAATATCGCACAACAACTGCATCTTGATGTAACGCAGCACTTTGGCACCGGAAAGGAAAATATCGGCAAAATCCATGGTGCAAAGGATAGCGTTACCAATACGGGTAAAATGGGCGATGTATGACGATAACAACAGAGCACAGGTAACGACGTGGTGACACAACATTTGATAATAATCCTTGCGACGTTCTTCAATCTGCAGGACGTAAAACTGCTGCAGCCAAAACGAAATGCTGAGCAGATAATAGGCCTTGAAACGCCACGACATGGAAATGTGCGGATAACCCTCCCAAAACCCCTTGGTATTCATCCAGTGGGGCATCTCTTGCATCACGTACATCCCCGCACTCCACGACACCGAATAATAGATAACCAACCATAATTGTTCGCAGAAACGGGCTTTTTTACCGGCTTCTTTGACCTGATACCGTTCGGCCAAGGGCGAAAGCACATATTTCATAATACTAGCTCGAATAAACGTAAATAATAGTACGCCGAACACTACAAAGTAGATATCGTCCAAAGAGTTACGATATTGCACTTCGCCATGGCCGGACATACGACCTTGTATGGTGATAAACTTGTCTGCAAAGGGAAGATTGAGCACGTTACCGGCCAGGATGGCGGCGATAAGTGTCAGGGGGAGTTCCACTTGGTGCTCTTCGAGGAAACTCATGGTTCACAAAAGCAGGGCCGACGTAGATGAGTTTGTAGTGATCTCAAGTCACAATCGACTCGAAACCCGGCAAAGAAATGCCAAGAAAATTACTCTAGTAGAGTGGATATGAGATGCAAAGGCGGGAATAAAAGAAATGTGTTGAATAAAAAAATATAAACTAAACCAAACAGATAAAATATAGATTAATGGACAAATATTATAGAAATAAAAAAGAAAGATGGACATGTCAACACTCTCAACGCAGCCCAGACTTAACTTGTTAACCACTCGGTTGCTCCTTGCCTCAACTCACTCGTAGACCGTAAAGCTGTATACCAACACTCTGTCGAGTGGGTGCTTTATCTTACACTCTTCTTGTTTATCTTAATTGATTACCATTTACAACGTTCTATTACTAAACTGCGCAATTTTAACTCTAACGCCCATTGCCATTATTGATGACAACACCGCATAGCATTGGCTGGAAGCATATGGGTAGTGTTTATTACACTATATACCGATTTAAAGCAAAGTTGTACCTGTAATAATTTATCCAATTGGATTGTGTAAAGGATTCTTTCAATAGGGCGGGTTTTCTTGATATATGATCAAAAAAAAACTTACCCGTAACTTGTCTCATTCGTGCTTGTAAAATATTCACCAATAAGAGCGGTGCGTACTTGATGTGATTCTGTGATTTTACATCCACCACTTTTTTTTTATTTGACACCATATAAAAACATCCCACAAAAGGAAAATGGTTTCACATTAAACTATCACATGACAATTTGTTAGTGATTCTATTGGCAGCAGTGATCGTAAATGTGGCCTGGGCAGTTCGCATATTCGATAGTCATCCCTCCACTCACAGGTGATTTCGCTTATGTTAATGCTCTGGCACGCGGGGAGAATACGTTACAAATTTACGGTATTGACGACTTGCCAATTCCAAACAGTGGGCCATCTTTCCAGCCCCCATACATCACTGTTTTATAGGAGAATCGTTATATATATATATATATTATCAAAAAAAATTATAGAATGAAATCTCTCCCCCCCCCGAAACAGAAAAATTAGTCCCTTGATAAAAAGTAATAAAAAATAAAAAGCAAGATATACGAGTAAAAAAAAGGCATACTGATGACATGAGAGTACATCGTATATAGCAACCGCGTTTGCCAATTACGTGAACCCTACAGGTAAGCGAGCATTAATAAAAACGGGTAGTCGAGCCACCTCATTCGTACCAAACCTGTACCAAAGTCAAGAATTCCCTATTATCAAGCCATAGGCATTGGTTACCCACTTCCTCGGATTTCGCTCCAGAAAATTACCAGTCAGTATAATGGCAACGATATACTTATATATATATAATAATGTGCAGATAATAACGAGGAAAGTGAAATTGCCAAGGTGGATGGGAGGTTTCTTGGGACATCTCAATGACCACCAACAGGGCCTTGAGTTGGATCATGAATATAGCTCAATGTGGTAACAGACTTATTAACGGTGCTTTTTCGACGAAGAGGAGGAGCGGCCGGGGTCTTCCGAATCACTGCGGTTATCGTGGGCGGAATTACCACTGACTACCCGATATACGACTTTGACAATCAGATAAGACCAGAATATTAGGACCAGTTGGAGAAGGGCGAAAAGCCCCAGAAAGATATACCGCACCGTTTCGGTATAAAATACTCCGTTGGCAGGGTCCCATTTAAACTCGCGGTAGAGTTCAGGTTCCGTCATTGCGCTATAGGCAATCCAAAAGCACAGAACATGCCGAGTCACGAACCAAACCACTACAAAAATGACAAAGGTGACATCGCACACCTTTTGGAACCGTAGATATCGCATCATCTTGGCAAAGGACAGAAAAATGTCGGCAAAATCCATAATGGACAGTACCGTATTACCGACACGAGTAAAGTTGGTATAATAGGTGGCGATCAATAAGGTGTTGGTCAGGATATGGTGAAAGAACATCTCCACATAGTCCTTGCGACGCTTTTCGACGTGTAGGACAAAGAATTGCTGCAACCAAAACCCAATCTGCGATAGGTAATAAAACTTGAACAGCCAAGGCATTGCTAGGTGAGGATAACCGATCCAAAAGTGTCGTGTGTCCAGCCAGTAATCGCTGTTGTACATGATATACATGCCCAGAGGCCATGATGACGTATAGTACACAAACGACCAGCCTTGTTCGCAAAACCGTTGGGTCTTACTGCCGTTTTCCATTCTCCGCCAATTGGCCAGAGGTTCCAACAGGCAATTCATGACAAACGCTCGTAAAAACGTAGAGGCAATAATCCAAAACAGGACAAAGTAAACGTCGTCTGTTCCCTTTTCGTAGAGCGTCTCACCCTGCGCATTGATTACCGGATGACCCAACGTGACGAACTTTCGTGCCATCGGGTTATTGAGTTGATATCCCGTAAAAATTAGAAAGAGTAGCGAAAGGGAAATGTCTAATGATATATCCACGGTCCGAAATAGAGAACAAAATATGACCCAGGTAACACGGCTAAATCCACCCGTATTAGTACCTTTTTACTCTGAACATTGACTTATCCTGGGTTGGAAGGTCAAAAATGCATTGGTTATCCCGTATGTAAATCTAATCCAACGGGATCATGAATCCAGCGTAACTACTTATAGGTAGGACTTATGTGAAACAGGGGGGCCCCAACCCCATACTCGCGACTCGTGGTCGTCCATATAGAAATAGAACATAACGCCTTGTTCCCAATACTTACCTAGCTGGTGCTTTTCGATAAAAGTCATCATCGAAATTTGGTTTTTGATGGCAACCATGCCAGGTGGTGTGGGTTTCTCGAGGGACATGATGCTTGTGTGTGTGGGTTGATCAAAGTATGGGTACGACAAGAATGGGAAGAAAGGGTGATCCCCTACCGATAGAGGATGACAACAATGGGGACAAAAGCGAGGGAATCCAAAAAACGTAAAGTCGCAAGCAATTGAATGAATACGTTGGCAGTTTTTTTTTAAATTTTTTTTGGCAAAATGCAACCAGAGTAGAAATATAATAAAAAAAGACAGCACCACAAACAAGGACAATAGCAGCGAATTCCCTCACACTGACACTGATAACGGCAAGTGGTTTGAAACACTTAAACAAACAGAATCAGGTGAGGGTGACCACTAGTAGTAATACAATCCGTTTAAAAAGAGTATGGGATTAATTATATGGTAAATGATGCAAATAATATTTCGTACAAATTTACTTCAATGTCAACTATGTCAGTACCATAAAGCAAACCAAAATAGATATTAACAATAGCTCCGTTAAAGTAACAAATAGCAACAGTAGCAATAATAACAGTATGGGTAGTTTTTTTTCGTCTATATAGAGATTTAGTGAAAAAATGTACCAGCTAGAAATTTAACCAATAGTGTTTTGTGAGAGATCCATTCAGCGCTGGCGGATTTCTCGCTATATAGTTGAAAAAGAATCACCCATATTAATAATAAAATAAGTAAACAAACACCCCAAAAATAAGCTAGAGCAAAATTTTTTTTTTACAAAAATGGAATAGCAAAACGAGCCATAAATTGCTATTAGAAAGGTAAAAAAACAAAAGATCGAAACCAGGTAAGTATAATTGGTCAATTAATAGCATTAGTAGTGTTCCTAGAGGGTAACCCTACATGTGAACGCTACACAGTTTTCTGACTACGTGCTACAGGCTCCATGCGCTGAACCCTGAAGGGTCCAGGGTCCGGTGGGGTAAGTAAAGAATGAGGATCCACCACCAATCGTGTTTTAATGTTTTTGATGAAATGAATTTTTTTTTGCTACAGGGTTTTTTTGGAAATATCAAGGGTATTCTATTTTAGTACAAGGTTTTTCATTGACGTTGGGAGAAAGAATGTACCACAAGTGCTATAAATGTAACCTGAGCAAACGCGTGTTATAAATTCACCCACCTCACTCCCCCATTCCATCAACGATGGCACTGCGTCCGATGACGGGTCCTTCCCTAGTATATCACCTCAGCGTGGGGATTGCTTACAACCTTTTATCCATATCAACAAAGTAAGTTTGTGGAAAACATACCAGGTGGCACTTGGTTATTGATGCGATATATGTAGCCACAACATCAATCAAGTAAAAAAAGGGTATCCGGATCGACACAGTCGTCTGTCTAATCTATTTCAGTTCTATTGGTTGCTTCCATTTCTCAAGGATAAACGATTGACGTTCATTCTAGTGTTTAACTTGTTGAATTCCCACAATATAGTGGGAAGCATGGAGGCATTCCCTCTAACTGATTCGTTTTATATTTCTCATTTTTTTCCAAAGTGATACCTCTTCTGCTTCTGAATATTCTGGGCCTGGCTCTGCCTTTCTTCTCCCCTCCCCTATTGATTTACGGCTGTGATGTACAACAAGTGTATTCCACTCAAAATTACTATTGGCCGTCGAATCGCTTATAAAAACAAGCCCATACTATATTCTTGTCAGAACTAGCGTCCCTGACTATTTGGGAGGTTTTTTTTTCATGGCATTCTACTGCTTCGTGACGTCGTTATTCTTATGTTCGGAGTGGCATTGACTACCATTCTTTTCCTCGGCTTCTTCCTCTTCTAAAAGGCTATTCTTGACACAACGTTTGGTGTATCTTCCATCCTCTCATTATTTGTAATCTCCATTGGTCTGTCCATTTTGGCCCTTGTTCGATCGAGTGGAGTCTGGCTCTAACGCCTCCCGATATTCTCTCTCTCCCCCCCGACCGGGTCTTGACACATCTATTATCGATAATACCTTCCAACTCACTGCCCAGTCCACCATGCGTTTTACCGTTCCCCTCCTAGGTTTGGCTTCGCTGGCCTTGCAGCAGACTTTTGCCAAAGTTTATTTCCAGGAACCGTTTGACGAGTTTAATACCGCAACTCGTTGGGTACACTCCAAAGCTCAGTCCGACTATGGCGAGTGGCAACTCAGTACGGGTGCGCTGGTGGCCGACCCACTGGTTAACCAAGGACTGCGGACCATGACCAACGAGAGTCACTATGCGCTAGTGGCGCCGTTGGACCAGCCCTTTCACACCAAGGGTAAAACTTTGGTATTGCAATATTCGGTGCGTTTCGACAAGGTGATTGACTGTAGTGGTTCTTATATCAAATTGTTCCCGGTGGATTTGGATCCTGAGCAACTGACCAAGAAGTCACCCTACCACGTTATGTTTGGACCCGATTTATGCGGCTCGAGTCATAGTGTTAAGGTGCTGTTGGGTCACAAAGGGAAAAACTATGACATCAAAAAGACCATTTCCCCCATCAATGACCAACTGACTCACTTGTACACTTTTATTCTGTACCCGGATCTGAGTTATAAAGTCTTGATAGATTACAAGATCAAGGCAGAGGGAACCGTTGCTAAAGACTGGAACGTTATCCAGCCCAAAATGATTGAAGACAAGACCGCCAAGAAGCCCAAAGATTGGGACGATCGGGCCATGATTGACGACCCAGAAGACCAACCTCCCGAGGATTATGAAAACCAACCCGAGGAAATTCCTGACCCGGACGCGGTGAAACCCGACGACTGGGACGAAGAGATGGACGGCACGTGGGAAGTCCCGATGATCAAAAACCCCGACCACGTCGTTTGGTTCCCGCGGTCGATTCCCAACCCCGACTACCAGGGGGTATGGAAAACCCCTCTGATTGAGAACCCCGACTATGAGGAGGATCCCGACGTGGCCACCTACAATATCGGTTACGTGGGTTTTGATTTGTGGCAGGTTACCCCTGGTACCATTATGGACAATATCGTGATAACCGACAGTGTCAAGTACGCACATCAAGTGGCCAAGGAAACCTGGTCAAAATTCCGCAAGGCCGAACGCAAGGCCAAAAAGGCTTTGGATATTGAGCGTGGATTGGTGATGAACGACCGTACCTATGCGGATGACGACGGGGATGACGATAATGCCGAAGGCCCGGGTTTCAAAAATGGTCTCAACAAAGTCAATGACGATTTTAAGCTGGTGGAAGAAAATGAACAAATCGCCGTCAGCAGCGAGTCCCGGGAATTGGGTGAAAAGGATAAACCACAGGAACAACCACCCGCTCAAGCCATCCCGGTTGAGCAGGAAGACCAGCAGCGGAGCAAACCCACTCTGGATACCCCGTATGAAGCACCGATGGTTGATCCCGATCATACCACCACCATTACCAAACCTTTAAAGGTGCAGGATGAGAAGTTGGAGACTATTGCCACTTATGAAAAGCCTTCGGGTGTACCCGTCCAAGCGGAAGAAGGGAATGAAGGCCTGCCCATACAGGAACTCCCAACTGTGCCTCTTCATGACGAACTATAAGTAGAGGGTTTTTCATCCCGGTTTTTTTTAATAATGTTACTTTGTTTATTATCGTTTGGCGTTTTGCAATCTGAAGATATATATATATATATATCCTTGTAATACGGGTTTTTAATATACGGTTGGTATGTAATACTCTGTGTGATGTATCGGGAGTTATCGTTGGTATTTTCGAGGTGGCTTTTACATTGATTTTTTTTTCGGCTCTTGGTGAAAAGTCCATTGTAATAAATTAAAATCCGATGGACATTGAATTACACTGTGTTGTAAATAATTGTTAACAGGTTTCACGGTCGGTTTTTTACTGAAGATAAAAAACACAATTGACGACCATGCAAAATGAAATGTCGAGGAATAATAATAATTATAAAAGGCCTGGGAATACGATTACTAAACCCCAAATTCGAATTTGAATGGGAGGTTTAAACGGCTAATGAACCGGTACCCAGACTCACGCCCCTCTCAGCAACAATATAGATGGGGAAGGAATACCCATGACGACCTTTACATAAAATCATCCATATCGTCATAGGCATCAGCATAGTCCATATCGTCCGTCATCTTGGTGGGCATTGACGCCACGTGTACTTTAGCCACGGGTTTCTTGTTCTTCTTTTTACCCTTGGCAGCATCCCGCGCCGCCTTTTGTTTTTCGTTGGCCAACGACGACAAGGTACTAGCGGCCTTGCGCACATCAGTATCCTTGAGTGGTACACATAATTCGCGCACTAGAATGTCCACAAAACCGGGATAATGACGTTGATTACTAAACGACGTAATACGTTCGACCAACACTTTACGAAACTGGTCAAAGTCCTCCTTGGAACGTGGATTCATGGTGGCTAAATCCTCCCGGAATTTCTGATCTTTGATGGTCATACCCGCAAATAAATCCGCTGCATTTTCCTCATCGGCATGACGTTCCAATTTCAACTGAGCCTCACGACGTTCTTCAGCACTAGACAATGTAGGTTGGTCATTTTCAGCAAGTTGGCGAGCGTTTTTCATTGCAATTTTCTGCGCTACCGTCATACGTTTCTTGCCCGGTTTTGTAACCGTATCGTCAGATTTCGCTGGTGGAGAACGTTGGGCGGATTCAGAGTCACTTTCCGAGGTTTCGTCTTCGGAATCTTCCCAGGATTCCTTGATTTGATTGTCGTCTACGTCTTCATCATCCCACTTCTTTTTCGTGGAGAGTACAACCGATTCAATGGCGTCGAATTCTTCGTTTTCCCAGTCCGACATTGTAAGAGGAAATAGACCAAATGGAGGGTTAGTTATTCTTTTTTAAAACAAAAATAAAAATAAAAAGGTCAGCGAGAGAGGATGAGTTGGGGTAAAGAATAGTAAAAAAATAGAATGTGAGGGTTAAGGTACCGTGGACAATGTGAGAATAAGGCAATATCCTAATGACAAAAGGGCAAAAAATGGAAAAAGTAGAATAAAAAAATAGAAATAGCGCTATGGAAAGAAAGGCAGTGGAAAATGTGCAAGGGAATGAATAAAAAAATAATAATCACACAGTCATAGCCAGTAAGAGGGAGTAGACCGTCTATTGGATTTCTATTGCAACGTTTGATTGCTTTACCATAACTATGTTTTGTCTGTACTATATCGTAAACATGAGTATTCGGTTACTGGCATTCTTAGTCCCTGGTATTCCCTTTGTTAAGTTGTAGGGTTATTCTCGGTGCCCATAGTCAAAGCGCAACCTGTTTCCGATGGTAGTAAAAATTCATGACACAGTAATAATAATAATAATAATGGCATGAGTTAAATTGGTCAAAGGTTTTGTAACTTGGTTGTCACAAAACAAATAAAGGATGCCGTCCCTGGTGGATTATTTTCATTTCATGAAAATTGCACTTTTTCATAATCGATTACCGCTTTTAGTAGTGGAAAAATGTCAAGGATATATGGGTAATTTTTTTCGACTAGAGTCACTGCCAACAGGCATCAAAACAAATATAGAAATATATATTTTTAAAAAAGGGGTATTCCATTTTTCAGTGTACACTTGCTCTACTTTTTTAGCTTATTACCTGTTGAAATTGCGTCATCAAGTGTTCATAGTTTCACGACTGTAGTGCTAATTGCACAAAGCCACCATTTTATTCCCTCCGGTGTAGAGTTGAAACACCAAGTGAACTCTACTCTAGTTATCGTCCACTTTTTCATATCAACTCTAGGTATTAACGGTAGTCCCTACATGGTCTTATTATATATATCTAGCCAAATGTCATTGCATCACTCCTTAAATAAATAACTAACACCTCGTATTCTTATTTTTTTCTATTTCCCTTGGTCCTAATGCATCTCGTCACCTATTCATGTAGGACCGTAAACGCCAACGAGATGAGGAGCCAGAAACTCCGGGCCAGATTCCACCCACGTCCCCTCTCCCATCCTCTATTCCTCCTTCTAGCCCTCCGGCTTTCTTCTCTGACGAGCTAGGTCACTTGGCGGAAGAGGTGGGCGAATTGGAAGGATCAGACGATATCTTGTTACTAGATGACGAAGAAGGCGACGAAGGCGAGGACCTGTTTGGTCCCGGGATGGAAGACTAAGTGATAATTACATGAAGTACAAATTCGTAGGGCATGACATACGGTTACCGTTTTAGATGACAGACGTATACTCTTATATCGCCACTAGCGAATACCACATACTGTTAGGATTTGGATAAACTAAACCTTTAATAAACTAAGGATAAACGCTAAACTATGCACTATGGCAAGTATATGATAATGTAGATAAACAACATGGGTAGTTTTTTTCGACTATGTAGGGAAAAATTCGCCAGCATTGAGTAGGGCTCTCACTAAACCCTATTGGTTAAACTTTACCTGGTACATTTTTGCTCCAAATCTCTATATAGTTGAAAAAAATCACCAATATGTTAAAACTCAAGGCCATGGTTATGGGTATGGGCATGACTCCCTCTGAAGGTGACACGGACCCCAAGACCACCACATCCGAACAGGACCAATCCCTCCTTCATTCTATGGTCACTGCTGTCGATCGGGTCGATCCAGATGTGATCCCTCAGGATATGTTGCGCAAGTATATCATGTACGCCAAGGAGAAGGTAAACCCGAAACTTTACCAGATAGACCAAGACAAGATTGCCCAGTTATATTCCGAACTCCGACGGGAATCGTTAAACCATGGCAGTATTCCCATCACCGTGCGCCACATCGAATCCATGGTACACATGTTCGAAGCCCACGCCCGGATGCACCTTAGGGACTATGTCCGCGCGGATGACATCAACGTGGCTATCGGCGCTATGCTGGAAAGTTTTATCGGTGCACAGAAACTATCCTTGACGAAAAGTTTACGTAGATCGTTTTCCAAGTATATTCACTACGCCCAGGACAATGACGAATTGTTGTATTATCTCTTATGTAAAATGGTCAAGGAAAAACTCACATTTTACCAGTACCGACATCAGGGAAGTATGCCGTCGGAGTTGGTTATTCCTATGGAGGAATTCGAAAGTCAGGCAGGTGACCTCCAAATTCATGACCCTTTGTGCGGCAGCACAAAGGGTATTGTAACGAACCGTGCAGTGTTCGGTTGATCGAGCAGGACCAGGTAAATAAACTAGATGAGCAGATATAGTAATAAAGAATTTATTGTTAATGAACATGAGGAAACGATAACATTGAGAAAAGGTGGCCTATTTATCTTGATCCATCCCGATGGAGGGGAACTCTCTGGAGGGCCTTGTTGAGAATGGCGATGTGTGTGGTTTGTTCAACTTCCACGTTCACCTACCAACTGAGTGACCCTCCCGGTAGTCCACCTCCTGCAATACGTAGGAGAGACTATACTAGTTTTCTTGTTCTCCTGGTCGCCAGGTTTCTCCTGCCTCCCTGACCGCGTAAGGAAGTGGCTCTCCCACTACCCAGGGTGAGGGACTGCGTGTGGGTCCTCCTTCCCTTGGTTGTCTCAGTATGATGAAATTTATCATCAATTCCCGATATATTCTAAAAAATCGGAACCCAATTGTCATTTGTCACTTGTGTGAGTGACATATTTATTTCGAACTATTTTTATCCATTGCGAAAATTTATCTTTGGGTTCAGAAAAATTGTTGTGTAGTATTTCGATTTTATTTTAATGTTCTTTGCTGGGTTCGACAGCATATTTGAATCTGTCAGAATTCTGTCATTTGAACAGTGTCCAATATCCAGTTTTAATATTTGAAATAAAGTCGTACTTCACTCTAGTTTTCGTACAGTTCAGATTCTACTTAGTTTGAGTGAGTAATATATTTTCAGATATTGTGTTGGTCCATTCAAGTTCGTAGACTTGTTTTATTTGTGTTTTTCTTTGAGTGATTTCGAGTAATCAGAACATTCAGATATAGTTAGTGGCCCAACCCGTGTTTAATTCAGACCATGAATATTCCTCGTGCAAGGGCGTCCCTTGGTCTGATGGGGGATAGGCTGGGGTAGCCACTAAGTTTCGAGTCCTGTCTCGATCAGGCACTCGAGCATCCATAAGTTCTTTTCTGTAACAATTAATAAACGTTAATCAAGACAACAAACAATAACTAATAAGGCATAAGATCATAGCTCTCATTAACAGTCATAAGTTGATTAAGGAACAACTGAACCCACTGATACATACAGTGGATAGATGGATGGATATGTAGATATCACACTAGAATGCTAGTGATCAATCGCTAAGTAACAGCCTTCACTAGATGCGAAGTGTGTTACCTCCGTACACAACGTTTGCTCGATGCAACGTCTGTGTGTCTACGATGTAGGTCTAGCCTCACACCGTGGTTAGGCAATGCTGTGCGTAGCCACCACACCAGGATCACAGTATATAACTTGACCCACATGCCAGAAGGTTTGAGTGAAACAACGATACCACACGATGCGATATTCGCACAAGTCAGAGGTAACTTCAACTTGCTAAGACTAAGTTTATTTCGATAAGATAAGAGTAGGATAAGATAGATAAATAAAATAATTTCCTTGCTAAGAACGGTTATATCCCATTGGGGGGGGGCTAGGTGCCTCCTATAAGAATGATCGACATACTGGTCTGTACATTGTTCCCCTTATTTGGACAACAATGTTTTGGGGTGTAACAGATATAATCTAGTTCGTTGAGTAGTTTCATAAGATCTGAAATCTACAGATCTAGTCCGTTTATTTAAGAAATCTCGTAAGGTTTAGTCTAAAAATTCTAGTAATTCCTTCGTAGGATTTCGTAAAATCCTGTTCATCTTCTTTTAGAGGGTAATTCTTGGACCTCAGATTTAGTCTGTTTTGAGTAGTAAAAGTGACTTGGGATATTAAATTCCAAAACTCCAATTCCAAATTTATTTCGATCATTGTGACAGCTTTAGCAATTTTATTTCGATCAAAAATCTTAAATATTCTGAAATTTTTGAATTCAGTACATTTTTAGTCTTTATTTCGTGGAATCTGGCGTGTACCATGGTGGAAGAAAGACGTTCTTCACAAAACTCATACCGTCGGGTAATCCAAGAACGCACTACACCTACACCTTTTTACGATATGAAGTTATTTAGCAATAAAGGGTTCGTGGTCGATACCCAACGTAAGGCTTTGGTAAAATAGTTTTAATCATAGGGTGGTGTTGACTTGATTAAGGGTATGGGGCTTGTGGCGTGCTATATCGTTGAGGAACACAGGAGGGGGGAGGGGTTTGATTTTAATTTTATTGTTCTATATAGTTCTCATACAAGGTTTAATTAGTCCGGTTTCATCAGGGTCTCTGAGGTGAAATTGAAAGGAATTATGTATAATTAGTATAAACATAATCCACCCTATTCTTTATTTAGCGGTGCCAGATAATCTGTGGTGTTGATTAGTGACTGTGCTGATCTAATCGAAGTAGTCGGTAGCTACTGACAGTTGTTAATCTTAAATTCTGACCAATCCATCAAGTGGTAAAATGAGTTATAGTGGTCACTTGAAAAAAAAAAGAAAAAAAACATCTAAGAATGCGCTACCCTGAGAAAAACGTGGGTGCACTCTGACAGAAGTAGATAATAGGGATCGGAGGTCGGTCTTACTTTGAAACCGGGCACAAGAATGCCATCATTTTGTCGTTTGAACATCCGCCTGCTCCTGGTTGGACACCAATCCTTCAATAACAGTATAGTTTGTCCAGCAGGCCTTAGTCAACCCTATAAACCAATTAATATCCGTCGAAAGGGGTTTCAGTAAAGAGAAATATAAAAACTTCAAGTTCAAATTGTAAACCGGAAGATCATGTAGCTGTAGAAAAGCACCAATCCCATCCAAGGAAGAGAGGGAGGAAAAGCCCAAGCACTATAATAGTGGAACAGGAGCCGAAGATTTCAACTCCGAATGAGGAAGACCAACTCTCTCAAAATAAGGCTGATTTGATGGCCACAAGTCAAGACATCCCAGATGATGGTGTAACCTCTTCACAAGGTCCCCCCTTGCCTTGTGCTCCCAACATGGAGCCAATGGATGAACATTTATCTCCATGAAAATTGTTTACATTTTTATATCAAAGTGCACTATAATTATTGTAATGGTTTTTTATGTCCTTTCTGTGCTATATAAGGAGACTGGATCAGAGAAACTCGAATCCCTCATGAATAAAAAACATGCTTGTTTATTTTTAAGATTTATCTACCTACTCGTAGTTATCTATTATTTTAGTTGAGTGCCTTCTCGCACCAGTGACCAGAATCCTATTACAATATGGGTGATATTTTTTCGACTATATAGAGATTTGGAGGAAAAAAAATGTACCAACCACAACGTAACCAATAGGATTTCGTGAGTGACCCATTCAACTTCGGCGGATTTTTCTCTATATAGTTGAAAAAAAATCACCCATATTATGTTTCGAACCTGTTATTTAGGCCATGAGGGTTATCCATGGTGGGACCCAAAGTCTGGTATTGATTCCCTGGTAGGAATTTTGCAGGAGGGTCAATATTCTTAGAGTACTTATGAATTTTGGCAAGGGCGACTTCATCTCCTCCAGCATATTGGCGAATCGTCTCAATTAACTCAGCGGGAAACCTGTTGAGGTCAGGTTTGTTATCAGAGTTGTAAACCTGAGGAAGGGTTGAAGTCCAAGTTACAAGCAGGGTGAGCGTAAAGAAAAGAGCGCTAGGAAAATACGTTTTGGTAGAAAGGTCAGCAGATGGTAGGCGACAAAGTAATGTGTGTTATATTGGTGATTTTCAATTTCTGATGAAATCAAAAAATTACGTTTGTGTGTAAAAGACAATTAGCTTAAAATTATCGATCCTCTTTGTTGAAGGAAAGCTTCGATAGTATTTATATCCACAGGAGGAAGTTGGGATTCTTCATTTTCGGGTCAAGTTATTCTTTCTTCACCAAGTACTCATTGTTAAGACTTTGTGAGACTCTGTCAAAGAAAACACAAGAGTGATGCGATGGCATGGTACCTACAGGCTCATTCGTCCATGGCTCTAGATGTGGAAAGTGTGGAAAGGAAAACCGGTCAATTCCTTACATAAGTGCAGAAAGTGAACATTGTTATACAATAGCGAATCCTTCCATCATACGATATCCTCAGAAGATTGGCTAAACTATGCCAATCTCCGAATAAGGGGATTAAGCCATGGCTGCTGACAATGTGGGTGACATATCTGAAACATAATCCATTTCACCATATTACGTTGTGGATTTCGTGGATCAAGGTAGAGTCAGTGTTAGCGCAGGAGATCTGATTAGCCCCTGAAAAGGTACACTGATACGAGGAACAAAACTGGTAACAATTTTTTTAGTAATCTCAGACCCCCATTCTATGCTTTCTTATTAAATAATTCTGAAGCCTTTTTGGTAATATTCGCTATAATCTTGGCAATCATCTGGCTGTGTTATCGAATGCGCCAAAGAGAGTCAAACCGGACAAGAATTCATTTCTTGTCGTAAACTTTAAGATTCTTTACAATGTAAATTCTGCTTTCATTCAACTACCGTATTCATGACAAACCAGCTGCGATGTGTAATATTTTGCTACCCAAGTCATAATCTCGGTCAATGAATGAATATAATACAGGTGGTGCCAAAACGGAAGCAATACTCTCCGTCTGTTTATCAATTTAGGTAACCCATATGAGGAAGCAACTGGTGGCTAGAGTTTCATTAACAACGACAGAACAACTAATATAATGATAATCAATTGACGTAGGGGTTCTCATACTTTCCCGGTTTCTTCGACATAAGACGATGATGGGAGAAAACTAGGCGTGCTCGCTTGGTATTGAACGAGTATAACGATTGCCCATCATTCGCTGAAAGAAGGGGAGGGGAGCCATGGCTGATGATGTCAAGAGAAGTACTAGCTCAAATTTACCACACTACGTTGTACTTCATACATTCAGGTGAGTGTGGACGATGACGTGTCATATCCACCACTAATTCGGCTCCGTGTTACAGCGCTTACTCTTATCCTCTTTATTGGCATCGTTGTGATTTCATTTACTTATTTTTAAGGGAAAAAATACAATGTCATATTTACCACCCGAGAGTGTCATTATTGTCAGTGGAAGATAAAAAAAAAGACAATACAGTAGCAAACTCACTTGGGGACTTCACCACTTCCCGCGGTGAAATCACCACCTCCTTTGGGCTGAAAGGTGACGCTATCTTCGGTGGTCGAATCAGGAGCAGATTTCTCGAGGGATGGCTGGAACCGAGCACCAGCAGCCGACGCTGAGGTCTTCAGAGCGGCCGTGGAGAGCGTCGCAGCACTAGTCGCTTTTCCGTCATCTTTGGGGAGCAGGATATGGAAAAGAGCGTACACCCGACTGAGCAACGAAGATCGTGTCACGGTTCCCTGGTGTTTTTTAGGCTTCGTTCCAAGATCTCCCTCACTGGTATCTGCAGGTAATAAACATTCGCAAGGGGAAGCGTCGGGGAATTCCTTTGATGCTTGAATGGGTGAACTAGAGCGTTGTCCAGGTACGAATTTGGATTCATCGGGTCGATTATCCACCGACGGTTTAGATGGTGGAACAGATGGCAAACCAGCAGGAGTACCTGGTGAGGGGCCACAGGTTTTCTCAGTATGGGTGGGCGGCGCGGAATTGATGTCCATGCTGTCAGTGGATGCAGCTTGAGTGCGGTTCATCACTGACAGGACGGGTTCCGGATCATGCTGGGATGAAACGGATTCCAAATTCCTATGATGATGGTGATAATAGGCATGGGTGTACAGGATTTCCACATAGAGTCGCTCAATCAAACCGTCGATTAGACCCTTGCATTCGGAGACCGTATTGATCCTTTTCAGTTTTATGGCGTGCACGATGCAGTAAAAGAGACGGTAAAGGATCCGCACGTGGGGGTCTTCCGTAGGTGGGAAAAATCGGTGGCTTTTCTCGCAGGGGATACCCCTGGAATCCATAGAGGATTGATTGGGCTGCTCCAAATCCGACGAAGGCGGTGTCAAAGTCTGGGATGCTACCACTTGGGCAGTCCAGGCTTCCAACAATTCTGCATAACGTGTAAACACTGTATTGCACAAACCCTGAAGTATGCGGAAGGAATTGGTAAAGTCTTCCTGGGGGTGGAGTCGCAACAACGACCGTACATAATGCTGCAATGTCACCAGATAATTGATAGCCAACGCTACCGCCACCTCCCGGGGTGCGATCAGGACAGAGTCCAATTTCTTCAGGCGGCGGGCGAGCATCAGTAAACCGTCCAAGTTAATCGTTTTTCTATACAAATGAATCAAGAAGAGGGTATACTTGTGCACATAATAATAGTGACGCCCTTGTGGTTCGTACTCACCCTTGTAGAACACTACAAACGAGCGGGTCAATGACATGGCATTAAACAGGGATCCCAGGGTGTCCTCAGCTTTACGAAAATCGTGGAATATCACCGATTGGAGCCAGGCCACCCGGTAAGTGGGTTTGTGGTGCTGCCGGTTTTTGTCCATCGTACGAATACCCTGTAAAAGGTTCAGAATTTCCGTAAATGCATTCTGTCTTTCGCGATCCTTTAACAGAGGGTTGGGTGGCCTCTCCATATGGGGAGTTACGCAGTGTGTCTCACCATCGGTAGACTCTACCGCCATGGATTTCCCGCTGGGGTGTTCATTATTCTCAGGAATCAATCGGACCAGGGTATCAACACTGGACAACCGTCGGTAGATCTCTCCAAGTATTTTATGGGCTATATGCGACGAAATAAGTTCACGAAATAGGTCTTTGGACAGGGCTGACAAAAGGGTGTACAGAGGGTCCACTACCGCTTGGCCATTTGAATATGAATCTGTCCCCGTCAGTACCAGGTCGATGGCCTTGATCAAACAGGCATAGGAGGACAACGGGCGGGCGGCCAGTTTATGCAGAGCCTGACCGAGGTACCACGCCGCCGTCCATGTCGGATACAAGGCAGATTGATTAAGCAAGATGCCCATCGCCAATGTTCCATTGATGGTGGCCTGGGAAGCAAAGGTTCCGAGCAACGGAGAGCGTTGTGGGGAGGGTACGTTCTGGGATTCTAAGGCCCGAGCCAGGTAAACGCTGGCCCATCGGTAAACCTGCCGCTGGGTAGGAGCAGGAGGTGGTTGGGCACGCGTCACCGCAAGTTTTTTCAGTAGTTGATCGGTCACCATGGCAGGGTCAGGTACCTTTAAATTGTGGTTAACGTCTGCCGTTAAAGAACCTGAATGTTCGTGACCCGAAGAATTGCCTGATGAATTATCATTGGAAGGGTCCCGGGGCAATTCTTGGGCAGTGAATACTATCATTGGAGTGGGCTGTTGGGTGAGGAAATACAAAAATTGGCCCACTTCATTGGCTAATGCCGCAGGTTCTAAACGGGGCCAGCGAATTCCACCTGGGGGAACCGGTCGCGAATGGTGCGTGAAGATCGAACGTAGCTGTACAAGACACTGGGTATAACAATGGAACGCACAGCGAACCAAATCCGCAATGTTCGGCAGGTCCTTGATCACAACATGAGCTCGTGCAATTAGGTGTTCCCGAACTCGGTCCATGTAGAGTCTGGCCAGGCAGTACCACACCACTACCCGTGACGGCGTGATCGTTAACTGGTGTCGGTACAAAAATTCGATTTCGTCGAAAAAGTCCGAGTGGTCGTGGGCCACGCTCTGTTTTAACCTTTGGCGGAGCAGGGTATGTAGGGCGTACCCCTGGACGAAATAGACCGAAAAATACGCATCGGGTAGAGAACGAGGGCGGACATCAACCATCGGGAGAGGATACATCGAGGCCCCCGAGGTAGTAGCCTGGCGAACTCGCGAACCGTGGTCCTCGGCTAGACCGGCGAAAAAATCCACAGGCATTGCGAGATACTCGTCCAAAACTTCACGGTTCACCATGATCCGTCCGTTGGTGGAGGGTGGTTCTCCAATAGCCTCTATTAAGTTTTCCAAGCTGGTACGCCATTCGTTTTTGATGGGTTGATTCCGTAGCAGTTTATCGGCCACCATTGGGACGAATTGGGAATACACCGCACAAGCCGAAGTAGCCGTAAAAGCCATCGGTTCACAGTCGTGCCCTTCCAGCTCGTCGTCCAAACGTATATCGTACAGGCAATAGAGACATTGCCGCTCGTCCATCGGACTAGCTGATACCGCGGGGTCCCAATGCTGTAAACGCAGGTAGAATGTTAAAAACGACGCCTTGTCCACCGTGCACAGACCAATGGCTCCGATCCGGTGGTGGAAAACTCGTAACAAATCCAAAAAGCTATTTACCACATCAAGGCAAGGTGCCGACCGAAGCCAGGTTGGGGATATGTCCAGCAGCGGACATCGGTTCCCTTCCTCCGTTACCCAGGCTTGCGGAGTCACAGGGTCGACTAACGACGAATCTGGGGATCCAGAAGGTAAACAACTCACGGCCAGATAACGGTAAGGCGGCAGTTCATCCATCAGTCGCAGCGTAAATAATAATTCCCACACCCGTACCATCAGAGTGTATAGAGGTACCTGAATTTCGGTTTCGGGTAACGACCGCAACCGCTCGTCATAAGCCAAAATATGCTGGGCCAGACGCACGCCGAATAATAAAACTACGGAAGGGGATACCCGCTGACGGGACGCGGGGGCCATGGTTGATACGGAGCCATTTTTGGATTGTTCGGTTGGTAAGTCACAGGAATGATGGACTTCTGGGCTGCCAACGGTGGGTACAAAGTATGCAAAGAGAACGTATGCTTTTCGTATCAACGAATCCAGCATTCGATTGACGGTGAGTAAAACGGTGAACGACGAAACCACTAAGAGGGAGTCCACGTTGTCAGAATTTATCATCAATGGTTTCGTTCCTCGCGTACTAGGGAAGGACAACGAAGTGAATCCGCGTTTAAAATGGACCTGCCAGTTGTCAACCACTTGCCGGAGGAACGTCAGATAATTTACCAAAAGGTGAAATTCACAGTTCCATATCTCGGCCTGGTTGGGCGGGGAGACAGACTCGTAAGCCAAAAGAAGTATATGCCATACTAACAAGCGATCCCCCAAGTCCAGTGACAAGGTGGACAGTTCCCTAATCGAGTCAGTAGTCTCTGGTCGCATTTCATGGTCCATGTTGCAAACCACCCCGTGGAATCTTCTGGGGGCACCGAACGGAATACCGGTCGATACAGGGCAGAACGTATCATCGCGGTCCACAAGGGGTCGAAGAAAGTGGATGCACGCACTAAAGTGCTGCTGTCGAAAATGTTCCAACCCAGTCAGCAGGGCCTTTTGATTAGCCAGAGCCAGACGAAGGCGTTGGGCTATAGCCACACTCAGAGTATTCAGAAACCGACAATTGGGCAACTCCACTTCAAAGGATGGGCCTGCCTTGTCATTAGGGGTAGGGGAATGATCAACTACTGTACCCAGCAGGTGGTATACTTTATCCAAATCGTTTTCCACAACTTGGATTTTAATATGAAGCCATTGGCGTCGAGAAACTAGTGCGTAAAGCCGAAGCTGGTTGTGTTGAAGATCGTATTCTAGGAGGTCTGGGAAAAGCGAGGTCAGTGATGGTATGGACCGTTGAGTACCAAAGTGTGCTCCCCATGCGAAATCGAATTCCATGATCAATTGATACACAGGCATGGGGTTATACCTATTATATTTTGTTTTGGTTCCAGGCTGGGAGGATTGCGCCTGTAGTTTCCTCATGATCTGACGGTCTAGCAGGAATTCAGCTAGACCCAGACATCCACTAAGTAAATCCAGGGATTGGTGAACCTGACTAAGATTTTCTTTAACAGTTGTAGCTGGGTCCAACTCGCTTTTCAAAATATCATGGACGAATGCAAAGAGAGAAGTGGACACACGTTCGGCCAGGTCGCCCAGAGCGGGGTATAAAGGTTCAGGCCACGTTTGAGATAACCATGGCACATCTTGTAAATCCGTATTAAACAGGGGATCTCTAGGGGATCCGTCTACCCCAGTTGCTACCCCATACCGTTGTTGGATAAAGCCTGGGCAGAAGAAAACGAGCACCAAATACATCACCCATTCCGTGAGATCGCAGTTATGATCGTTACATAACCCCAGAAAGGCAGTGAGGGCTGACTCTACTTCCGAAAATTCTGGCTCGCATAAATCCATAGGGGTTGTGGTGTCATTCCAAGAAGGGATCTTCAGTTCACGAGTCATGGTATGCACGATATCCACATCCACGTCTAAAACATCCTCAAGGTTGGGCGTTTCGTACGAACGGAGTATCTGGAGTAGCAAACGGGTCCGCTGGTCCTGGGCCACACCGTGCTGAGCATACTGTCGGGCTAAAGCACGGATGTTTTGTGGGGCCTTGACCCATGCTCGGATGATCCAAGCCGCATCGTCGTCTAACTCGGCTAGGGCACTCGCATCAATGCAGGTGCTTTTAGTATGCATCGACACTGCCTCGGGGACGAGAAGGGACAGACCTGGAGAGCCATCGGTAATATTAATTGGGGGAGTACGGGGGATATCGGATATATCCCACCAACCCAACCGACGCCCCAGTGTGGCCACCGCCCGGTCGAGACCAGTGTCCCAGGCGGAGGAGGCTCCATCGACTCGATCGATGGGTTCCATGGAGGTGGAGCCCAAGAAACGGCGGTTTTTCTTTTGATCATTAACTTCCCCGCCCGACGTGGGGATGTGAGAAGGACGAGGAGGTTTGGCGGAATGTATACTTGCGAGATTTGAGTTCCCCTGTGCAGCAGGAGTAGGGTTACATACCATAGACACGGCTCGACGGAGTTGGCAGGGGCCATCAAACGCAATGCGGCGCATCTTGGCTAAGGGAATAATGTAATCATCTGATGAATCATGCGTGGGTGAGGATGGTTGAGAACTGAACGAGGTAGATTGTTTAGGACAGTGAGGAAGTTCTGTGGAATTCCCAGGCCCAGGTGACGAGGCGCGACTCGATCGGGCTACCCGTCTAGGAAGCATATTCGATTTGGCAGCGGTTGCCGCTTTTGCCACCGTTGCCGAATCCAATAAAGCGGAATCGGAAAGCTTGCGTTTGCTGGAGCGTCGAGATATGGGTGCATGACCCTGACTAGTGGAGAGGCTAGACCTTCTCTTAGTCGGGCCCAGCGCAATGGCTGAAGTTAAAGCATCGGTGAGTTCCCCGGAAACAGGGTAGGCAGTGTCTTCATCAGTAACTACGGAGCCAGCAGTGGGAAGTTCAGGGTTAACTGGGACTAGGGTAACCTGTGGTCGATCGAGCGTGATCTTGAGGATTTCTGTGGCAGTGGTTGAGGGTAACTTGGCATCATTTTCCTACTCTTTATAAATCCGAAGGAGAAGGTGTGCTAGTGCCACCCATCCACAATGTGTGAGCTGGTACGTCCTCGTGGGACGAACTTTGGGTAAAAATTGCGTGGAAGGCGGCGGTGATGACTCCCTAGATACAGGTGAGTCAGAGGCATCAAACCGTACTAACGAAGTTGAGAGAGTACGATCGATGGACTCGTATCCTGAGAACAGCACTGGGTCCGCAGTAGTTGGGGATTGGATCCCATATGCTGACCGGAGGCCCTCGCAATAAGCTGCCAAAGTGGGATAATCCCCCGTCAATGCCAATACTTTCTGAAATTGTCCAAGTGACCACCACTGCACCGGGGTAAACTTTCGGATGGCCGGGAGGTTAAGTGTGGCAGGGGCGGTTGGTTCTGGCCAGGAAAGGGTAGGTGACCCTCGGGGGGATGGGCCTGTTCGGTTGGGAAAGAGGATTCGTTCAAAGGCGTGGCGGGCCAAGCCAAGCTGTCGGATTCGACAGGCCAACATGCCTACACGATACCAGAGGACAGGATCTGCTCCACTCAGCTGTGCGGCTTTAACCAAAAATTCTAGAGTCCGAGTATAAAGGTCACCATAGGCCTGCATAGGTGCGGATGCCAAACATTCTTCGTACAGCAAGTGGGCGTAATTGCTATAGACTAGATACCGTAATTGGTGGACACGGGAATGGTCATCTTTACGCAGTACCGAGTCCGGAGGGGTCCGAATGGTCGAAACAGGAAGAACAGGTGAGTCTTCAGTGCGGTTCGGCGTATCATTCTCGTCATGCACAAGATCTACGGCCAATAATTGTTCAAAGAGTTGTTTGGCATCATCGAGCCGTTGTCGGACCATCAGCCGTAGGGCCCGCTGGTATTTATCATAACATTCATCAAGCTAGGCGGACAACGAAATGCAAAAAAAAGGATTATCATGCGGAATGTATCACGTGTTGTTTAAAGACCATTCAGAAATTGGTGTCAGTTGCTCTGCCCCTTTGTAATTTTGAGTGCGGATTGATAAATTCTTCACAAGTTCTTACCCCATGCTCGACGAAAAGACACGAGGATTGCTTTGGACCAGTGCAACTCATGTTCTCCCTCTTTATGTTTTCCGTGATGCATAGCCCCACTCCTGAGGGTTCACCTGTCCACAGTTTTGGCTTTGACTTACTCGTAGGCTGGTTGGACTAAATGTGGACTCAAAAGGCACTTACCAGATCAGTGATGGCATCCTTTTCCTGGAAGCATTCGTCGGCCTGTTCAATATTAATGGGTGTGAATCGAATCATAACTACCGCTAATGGGGAAACCAAATCAGTTACGTGGATACGGATATAGAGAGCATTGCCAATTTAGCTAAAAGTGGGTCGCAGATTAGCTCACATGGACCGGCCCATTACTGGTTGGTTAGGAACGGATGGAATAAAAGTAAAACGTGGAAAATGACTGTTGGAGAGCAGAGAAAAAAAACAAACAGAGAAACTAAGGCGAGAAGTTAGAAAGGAAACTTGTATGCGTGTAAAACAGGCAAAGGATAGCAGTGGGAATGTAGTGAGAAACTAAAAGAGCCAGACGAGAAAGGAGGGAAGTGAGTTCTGTAGCGACTACAAATATTGTAAGGTTCCAGTAAACGAAGTAGGTTGCTATGGGTTCACGATTGTATCCGACGGTAGCTCTGTGTATGCGGCTTTGATGTTGGCCGGAGAGTATGGTAGCCCTGGTGTCGTATATGCACATCTAGAGAACTGGTGCTAAGCCCCAGCTTGGTAGTACGAAAGATAAACAACCCTCCATATGGGTGATTTGTTTTCGACTATATAGATAATTAAAGCAAAAAAATGTACCAACGATAAAATAACCAATAGGATTTTGTGGGAAGCCCATTCAACTTCTGCCGATTTTTCGCTATATGGGTGAATTCTTTTAACAATATAGGGATAAATCCGCCGGTGTTGAATGAGTCTCTCACAAAATCCTATCGGTCGTGTTGTAGTTGGTACATTTTTCGCTCCTAATTTCTATATGGGTAGTGTTTTTTTGACTATATAGAGAAAAATCCGCCAGTATTGAGTGGGTCTCTCACTAAACCCTATGTTATGTTGTCCTTGGTACAATTTTTCCTCCGAATCTCTATATAGTCAGAAAAAAATCACCCATATGGGTAATTTTTTTTCGACTATATAGCGAAAAACCCGCCAGCATTGAATATATTTCTCATAAAACATTATTGGTAAAATTTGAAGCTGGGACATTCTTGCTCCAAATCACTATAGAGACGGAAAAAAATCACCCATATTACTTGGTATGGTAATCCGCGGTGATTACTCTACTAACTTCTCTATTGACTGTCCATTACTAACTTTAGTCTTGACCTATCAAGAGAGTAAAAGGTTTTTGGTGCAAAAAATAACACCAGCTTGAAAAAGTTAAATGGGCATGAGACATCCTTGTGGGATACATTTCCTGTTTATAATATGGAAAAAAAGTTGCCAGTCAACAAAAATTCACATGCTTCAGTATCTGAAGTGGTGTGCTTTTGCCTAATTCTAAGGCTTGTCCACAGAATATGAAGCATGCACACTTGAGAACTTATTTTCACAGTTGGATAGCTACAAAAAGCAGCAGATTAGAACTTAATATGCATGGGTAGATAGAGGCAGTCACATTCATGGCAATCAACACTGGATGGGTGCAGTAGAGAACTTAGAATGAGGAATTGGTTATTATAATAACACCCTTGTCTGGTTTAATAATGCCATGCATATAGTGTGCTGGTTGGTAATATATGCCAAGGTGCCAAGGTTATTCCCTCTTTCACTCATTATACTTTTTCAATTTTTCATCAAATACTATGCTGCAGCTCTTCCTATTTCATTCCTCTCACTCCTAAATCTTTTACTTACATTTTATATAATATTTCTCACTTACACATCTATACTTTCATATTCTGTACACAGCCCATCTTTTGCACCCTATTCAAATAGTGCACTTGTACAAAGCCTAGCCATATCAGACTAATCTGTGCACCCCAGTTCAGTGTGCAGCATGAACACTTATACAGTCCAGTGCCAAGGGCAGACTTTAAAAGCCACTGATCAGCAACAAGCCAATGAAGTCAATGAGGACATGACATGATGTATAATTTCAGATGAACCCAACCTCATTGAGAAAGTGATGGGTGTATTATCAATTGGGAAATACCAATGTATCACTGACAATATTGAGGCCCTAGGGCACATCATGAATCAGGACCTGAATTTACTCCACCAATGCTTGTACCAGAAGGCCTGTGAGTGGTTTCATCCCACCAGTGGATCATAAGGCAGTAGATGGGAGGCACAGATGTACCCTCAGCTTAAAGCATTTTTATACCTCATTGCATTACTTGGCTCAGATAAGTGGCTAAAGTCTAATCATTCTTTAAAGCATTATCTCTTGGCACACCATAAGAGTGATATCTGTGGTGACCTGACCTCTAGGAAGCATCATGATATTGCTATATGTTAGCACAGCCCTGAGATGGACATCAAGGCAGAGTGCTCAGCCTTCCTTGAGTATGTGGAATCAAGATCCAGCTGAAAGCAACATACACCATCTGCCAACCTAACTCATGATGAACTCAACCCTGCACCTGTAATGAGGAAGAAATGTGTTACATGTAGTGCTGGCCAAAGGACGGCAATGAGATTAACCCGGTTGTACCATCATCCGTAGCCTGACTTCCACAAACTGTACGCATACAGTCGTGTTGAAACAATGGGAACAAAGAGAGGCTGCGAAGGCTTGGTGGTAACAAAGAACGCTTCAATGATGAAGGTTCTGGGTTCAAATCCCACAAAAGGCATTTCTTTTGTACTGTTGTCAGGGATTCATTTCCACTTTTCGATGACATTTGTTTTTTATAGTTGTTTTATTTTTAGTATGTTTATAAGTCAATTTTTCATTGTCAAAGTGTAGTTCATAATTACCATT
>JAOPJG010001336.1:0-10185 GCA_027478255.1 Dispira simplex | reverse complement strand
ACCGTTTTCTCGAGTGCGACGTGGACGAGAATATTAGCAAGGTTATCAAGGCTTTTAGTTCGGGAATTCATCGGTCCTTGGTGTGCGCTTACCCTACTCCTGATGCCAAGTCTCCCAAACCCTCCTTTTTGTTAACTCAGTCCGATGTGGTATACTATATTTTCAAACACCCTGACGTGGTACCCGCCGCGATATTGGACCAGTCAGTACAGGCACTCTTCCCAGAGGCGTTTTCCCGTACATTGCTGACAGTCCACGCTCAGGATCCTACTCTGCATGCTTTGCGTTATATGGATCATAATGACCGCACCGCCGCCGCCGTATTGGATTATGAAGGGCGGCTGGTGGGAAATATTAGTGCTTCCGACCTACGTGGATTACGGGATACTAATCTAGGTCTGTTGCAAGACCCAGTGATGCAATTCCTAGACCGAATTCGACCTCAACGGCCGTCACCCGTGGTAACCACTCGGGATGGGACGTTGAGGTACGTGATCGAACAAGTGTGTATCCACAAAATCCACCGGGTATGGGTCGTGGATGACAATCGTCGCCCCGTTACTGTGGTGACACTTACCGATATCATCGGGTTGATGGATAGACGCTTGTAAATGGTATCCCGTGGCTATTCATCCTCAGAGTGAATATCCAACAGGAGAAGGTGGACTGGGCCGTGTCTGAATCCGTTTCAAGTCTACCTTCCTTTAATTACGGTTTTACCTCCTCTCTCTATCTTTCTTCTGTGCAGTGCTTATCTCACCAGGGGTCGGAATGCTCCCTGAAACTTTCAGGCCATGTCCGGGGTGCTTTGTTACTGAATCTGGCAGGTTTCACGTTCTACATTGTAAACCTTGCGAGGAAATGATTTGATATTTTATCGCTATTAACCAGAGGTTTTATACCGGGTTAAGAGATTTATCTTTCCCACTCGTGCGTTCCTTTTTTTATATTTTTGTTGTATAAATCTATTAAGTTTATATACATTGTACTGAACCAAGGGATTGACGCTGTTATCAGTTTTCCCTGTTTACTTCCATGTGACTTCCAGGGTGTTTATATAACACTGACAATAACAGAGCATGAACCAAATTGATTCTACGAATGTAGTATTTCGTCGAAAAAATACCCCATCATATTCATAATTAACGCCCCGTTCTTATATTTCCTAGGACTTAGATGCAGTTTGGTCAGCGTTTTTTGGCAGCCTCGGATACTCAGTTTTCGTAATCACTTAGGATCTATTGACCATCCTTTCGAAGCAACTACGCTATCGCTGACTGATTAAACCCTATACCTATATTTTTCTTATTCTATTTATTACTGGATAGGGCAACTGAGTGCTAGATCACGGTATGGCGAATAGCACAGAGGAAGACATCGATATTCTTCAGAGCCACGAGGATAGGTTCGGTCCACTTTTCTATAATAATACAGAAATGACAGCTGAGCTATTCGAGGGTGAACGAAAACTGGATTGGACCGCTGCTTGGAAATACCTAGAACATGCCCTCTCCCAGGCTTTCCGTACCCGACCAGGTGTCCTGAGAGAGCAATCGGGTAGCCATAGCAGCCAGGATGGAAACCAAAGGAATTCAAAGGCATCAGACTATCCAACAGCCCATATGGCCCATCCAATTGTACAAACCCGCACCCGATGTGGTATTTCTAACGGTGCACGTGAATATCCGCCTGATCCTTCCACCTTAACGTGGTCACGTCGGCCGTCGTCAGGAGACATCAGTCGTGCTCGTAGCATACGACCTGGAGCACAATTCGCTATCCGATTGCGACTTATTCCCATGATCGTGGGCTCGATCCTACCGATAACTCTACTATTGAGTATTATTTCCATTACCGGACAGTGGATCCATGATCCTACCTCTCGAGTTCCACTGGCCAACGAAAGGAATGCCATAACCCGCGATGATGTCGGAGTAGTCCATGGTACCTCTATCGCAGCCCTGATATGTAACATGATATCTGTTGCAGCTTTCGTCGTACGTTGTCTCGAACGACAAATCTTGATGGCCACTCTGGTCAACATTATATTTTCCTTGGCTGCAGCGACATGCCATTTGGTAGGAGGGTTAGTTTTCATCGCAGGCCACCCTCTCGGTCCTAGCCAAACTTACGACGTACGACTTTGCTGTGCTTTTATCTCCACCGGATTTTCCTTAATCACGACCTTTTTTCTACTATACGATTGGAGAGTTATTCACAATTTTCGACACTGTGGAAGTGGTCTTACCGACAGACAGCGCGTCTTATTTCTCATCATTATCATGTTTTTCAGCTGGTTGGTAGTAGGGGTACTGTTATTCGCTCTACTGGAGCGCTGGGATGTTGTAACTGCACTCTACTTTTCTCTAATTACAGTGTCATCCATTGGCTTTGGGGATTATATCCTTACTCGTAATCTCTCCCGAGCATTCCTGTTTCCATACGGCATCATAGGTATCATTCTCTTCGGGAGCACCATCAATGCCATCCACACCGTGGTCATAGAAGCCATCGAGACTGTCGTACAGGCCAAGGTAGGACGATTTTACGAAAAACGGCGAGTGTACCGAGAACGGTTCAAGAGTGGTTTGCATAAAAAATTGTTTTACGGTAGCATGTTATACAGCGAACCAAAAGGTAGCCGAGGGGTAGACGCCCACCCGATCCAACGCAATATTCACCCCAGGTCACGCTGGTCACGGATTAGCAGAAGTATTCCGGGTTATCCACAGCCCTTGGGTCGCCCACTATCTACCCCGTTGACCGAAGAAAAACCCAAGACATCCCGGCCTGGTTCCGATGACCGGTTTTCGGTAGAAGACAGCCACCGCCCGCAGCCCATTTCGCTGGAAGAGCATATGCAGAGGGTTAGCCGGCAACGTCGAGTCGACTCGATTATCCAGTTTACGTTTGCTCTGATAAGTTGGTTGATCTTTTGGTTAATAGGTGCGGTAATATTTTCGGCGCTCTTGGATATCACCTACTACGACGCCTTTTACTTTTGCTTTGTGTCATTTACCACCATCGGCTATGGGAAAATTACACCACATAGTGACACGTCAAAGATTGTTTTTATCTTCTTTGTTCTGGTTGGTATCGCGGCCATTACGTATTTTGTGTCGACCACTACCGGAATTTGGCGGCTCATTGTGAAGCACCACATGAAACGAACAGGACTCCGTCGGCGATTACGGCAGTACTATGCTGTTCGATTTAACTATTGGCGTCACAAGGGACATAAGTTTTGTGTACCGGAGAACTGGTGGCGCTGGGTATCAAAACTGTTCGGTATGTTTATTCCCCCGTCTGAAAATAATTTTTCGGCGGACCATGGTGAATCAAAGGACCGTCCAATTGTGTCCACCGGTAATGAATCACCGCCCAAGGATGCCGACTCGACGAAAGATGTTGTGGCCCCTTACTCCCACCAGTCACGTCGACCGGACCCGCTCACTGATCCCTTGGTGGCTTTCGCCCTTCGCGACCATTTGGAAGACTTGCGGGAAGCTATCCGTAATTTTGACGTGATGGCCGCTCTGCTGGTACATGCCTTGCGTTTGGCAGTAGCCCAGCAGGACCCGGCGTTGGCTAATAAATCTCATCACCCTCATTCGGATGAAACAGTTCATCAGCTGTCTAAAACATCATCGCACTTGCCATCATTACACGATCTACCGAAAAACCCGGGGGAGTCGTTGTTTGCTTCCGCTGGACGGTCGGGAAACCTGAAACGGGATGATGGTTATCATCCCAACCTGAAAACTATTCTCCAGACACTAGAGATTTCACTTGTGGCTCCTGCTAATTTTAAATACCACGAAGATTCTCTATTACATCCCAAAATGATCCCGATTCTGGACGAGATATCTGTGCTGCAGCAACACCCTATCAACCCCGGGGTACACCTCCACGAACTAGAAAGTTACTATGCGGCATTTACACGTATTATTGGTTTAAGCGAAGATATTTTAAACCGGTTATGAAATGACTGAAGTCCTGCCTTTATTTGGATGTGTCGACCAGCACTCCACGTGATTTTAAATTTGTCGACACACGTCCAAAATATAATGGCACTGGTGCATGTTTGGCACCCCAGGTGATGGGGCGAGTAAAACGATTTCATTAGCGAAGCCCAAGTCAAAAGATGGAGTTTTATCTGATCTACACATGCCTTTTCTTTCGAATCTCTCTATTCCGCCATTTTACCTTTTTGTTCGGTAGTCCTTACACGTTATAACCCATTGGACATCATGTCGAGTCGTCAAGGTAAGTCGCAGATTACGTAACAAATAGCCCAGTGTCCGAGTTGAAGGGCCATTCCTTAAATCGCCAGAAAAAAAATAAAAAAAAAGCTGTTCTAAATCCATCACTACTGGCCAAATCTTGGCTGCGGTGATTTTCATAATGGATCAGCCCTCATGTTTTTACTGGCCTTTCTCGGGTTGAATTCTACCTTAGTCTGAACCACGCAGCCCACTAACACTTGCGATATGGTACTAAACCTTATGTTACTAACTTTGGAAAACGACGGTTACGCAATTGCTAATCCTATTTCACGTAGGGGGTAAATTGAAGCCCCTCAAGAATCCCAAAAAGAACAAAAAAGAGCTTGACGAGGTACGTAGACATGTCCTGAGCTAACAATGGCGGTAGTCATTCTTGAATTAAAGGAAATGGGTATTAGGAAAAGCCTCACTGCTCTAAGGCTACACCATAATCATGTACTGTTTTTTCGGAAGAAACGGTATGGATGAACTAACTTTATTTTACTCTCTTTAAAACTCTTGGGTTTGAATTTACTATGGATTTAATATCGACTAGGATGACGCTGCTTTCTTGCAAAAAAAGAAGGAAGAAGCTGCTGCCCTGAAGGCTTTGAAGGAGAAGGCGAATAAGGGAGGTCCGTTGGCGTCTGGAGGTATCAAAAAATCCGGTAAGAAGAAGTAAATTTCCTCCCGGGATTTCCTTCGTCCACATTACCATACTACCCCGTATGATGACACCCGTTTTACATTGTGTCCCGCTATTTTATTAACAACGGCCTCCTGCCTTTGAATCGTACAGTGTTTTATCTACATCTGGGGGTATTGCCAGTCATATTATAGACGACTCGATGCTAGATATCGTTTACCGGAGTTATGTTCAGTCCAAGTTATATCCAATAAATCCGTTGTTTTTTTTTCCAAATATTTTGGGAATCATAATGTGCTTTCCACGGCCAACCTCATTCTTTTTTTCATAAATCACAAATTATACCACACCAGGGAGCAATTTTTTCATTTTTTTTCAACCTATTTTGGTGGTGAATAAATTTTTTTATTGGACTGTATTTTTAATAGCGTTTTTATTTCTTTTCCAAGGTGGAAAAGGTTTAAGATGATTCATGTATTCTAGTATCTGCCTGTTAATTAGTTCAGTCGTAGCATTATTGGTTAATGCCATTAGCACCCTTGTCGTTTTCCTCGAATATAATGGGCAAAGCAAAGAAATCGTTTGCCAAAGCACGGGCGAATCCCCTCGGTGTGTTGGCCGTCCAGGCTAATGAAAGTGCGGCACCGCTCACTCTCGAGCCCTTCAGCGATCCTAACGGTGGCTTCCCCATTCTAAAGAAACTTGGCTCACCGGAGGCGTCCGAACGGACTTGGGCAGCCGCCAGCGTATCTCATTTGTTCATGTCCAACCGGGCTATCCGACAAAAACTCTTGGCCAATGACTTGGTAGGACTGTTGGTGGAACGACTCACCGACGACTCGTTGGAAGTAGTGTCTGAGTGTCTTAGTGCGCTGCGCAATCTGGGCACGCTCGGTGACCCCGATATCAATGCCCAAATGTATGCCAAAAACTTGTTTCTTGCAGTGCAGAGATTAATTGCCAAGGCGTCCGCTCACATTAACGAAATTCTGCAGAGCCCTGTAACCCGGGATGCCACCGTTCGCGTTAACGAAAAAATAGTGTGGGAGTTTGCGGAAAATGTGGTGTCCCTGATGTTGGTCCAGTGCGAAACATCTGATGAAGCAGTTAAGTTGATGAACCAAGGTGATGCGTTACCCTTTCTCCTGTCGTTTGTGAGTACTGACGACCTACGGATTCCGCCAAAGGCCCGGATTAGTGCGGCGCAATGTATGTACGCTCTGACCGAGGATAACCCGGATTGGGCCACCCGTCTACTGCACGACAAACGGAGTGTGCAACAACTTTTCCAGGTGTTGCAAACTGGTCAAGCCAAGGTTGCCAAAATCCCCCAAGATTTACTTGTGTATGTGGGAGGTACGCTGTATAATCTCATGCCTCAATTGACATCTGCACCGGGTTCTATAATGCAAATTTTTACCGGGTTTCCAAATTACCTGATCAACCTACTGGCTAAACACTTGAAAATGGTACCTTCAATTATCGTTACAGCGGCCGTTCATCAGTTCGATAGTATTAGAGTGGAATCACCGGCTTTGTCCACTGACGAAGCAGCTACCAAAAGCAATCGTGCAGTAGAATACCTTGGGAAATTAGAAACTAATGTGATTTCTTTACATACTGTGCTGGAACTACTAGCGGGATTGTTTACCTCGGAACAAGTCGAAAATGATCGTGATCAGGATAGTAATGACGCTGGCGCCGAGTCGGAATTTATGGAGGACGACCAAGCCAGTGATGATGACCAGGAAGCACTGATCATGAGGGCAGAAGCGCGCAATAGCGCCGATACTGACGAGACGGTGGACAGCAGTATAGTAGCTTTGTTTACCCAGAGCGTGATCCCCAAGGTGTTAGCGTACGCGCAACCCATTCTGGCCTACTTAGAAAATATTCCCCAGACTGTGGTTCGACCAACGCAAGAGTCAGATGCCATGGTCATACACGCCATTCTTTCCTTCCAAAGGTCATTGAACGCTCTGCATCTACGATCGCTAGGGTGCTTGAATAATTTTCTATTAACTGTGGTGGATAACCCGGCCTGTCAAACTTGGTTTCAAGAGCACCACGCTTCCTTGGCGATTCCCTGCTGGGAGGCTCTATTTACGCATACGCACGGTCTGGCCTCCTTGACTCCGGCCCAAGCAGCATTGGCGGAACCGTTGGACTACTCTACTTTCCAATCAGAATACCTCGGTTTAGCGCTAACCTGCTTGTGGTCCCTCGCCCGTGGTACGCAGGGGCATCTCCCCGTTCAAGCCGACCAAGTGCAGGTTCTGTTCGCCACTTTCGGAAATGAGCAAGTGGCCCCAGCACTTAAAGTGAAATCAGTGGGTATTCTCGGGGCAATAGCCTGCCGTCGGCCCGGTTTCGTCGAAGAAAATCGAGTCATTGGTGAATTCTTGGTTCATAACGTATTGGAAAACGAAACTCGGCGTCTCTTGGCAGTGGCCACGAATACACCCATCAATTTCCATCCTCAATTGGTGGAAACGGTCATTCAGGCCTTAGATGCGCTATATGATATCTACGGTGACACTTCGTACGACTACGATAAACCCGTATTTGTAAAACATGGGTTCCTCGCCAACTTGGTCAAGATGCAGGGCGATGTGATAAAATTGGTCAAGCGCATTGACAAGCGAAAACACCGCAGTTTACGTGCCCGGGCCGAAGATGTATTACTAAGCTACTCCGCTTTTATCCAATACAAAAAGGAAGAATCCCAATAGTAAACGAAGGGTGACGTAGTATTACCACCTCGCAAGACTAGCGAGTGGCACTTTTTTTCAATTCTTACCCTCGGGTACTAATCCTGAGCCAACTTATTAATGACTATTGTCTAACAGAATTGGCTAATGACATCACCAAACCAATAAAAATAATAGGGAGCATTGTAGAGGCAGCGTAAACGGAAAGAGTGATGTAGGAAATTTTCGAAAAGCTTCTGCTCGCTTTGTTCCAGAATCGACGTTTGGTTTCCCCTCGCTTGTACCCCGTCAGCTTTGTTTCTTCGATTGAGTTTTATATTATAATAAACGTAACCCTTAATGCTAGCTATTCCTATTCAAGACAATGAAATTAACGTTCATTGTTAATTTTTTTTTCACCAACAGGTTTGGTTTTATGTCACAGTGGCAGCATCCGATACAATATATTGTGGTCCTTTGGAGAATTGGTGCTCTGCTGTGATTGCAGTACATTCTCATTTCTCATAGATATCACATGGAATCCAGTACAATATCTACCATGACATAAACCAGTCACATCTAGGTTTACAGGGCTGTGAATTATTCACTAGTAAAGGTTGGTGGCTTGTCAGGTAACCAATAAGGTGTTACATTTCAACGTTAAAAATGTAAAGTACCCGGAAAGATTTCTTCACAATGCAACTCTTTATATGTTACAAAGAACATACCGCTATTTAATAGGGACACTGTTTTTATCCTTTGATAATATTCTTTTCACTGAAGATGATGGATGACATCATTTCGTAAACCATGAGTAACGAAACACACTTTAACTGGAGTTGGTCGTGGTATAAATGATACACTGTTGACATCTTCACGGTAGTCATATCGATTCTTTTAAAGTAGTACCAGGAGTATAACTGGGTAACATTCAGTCACAGGAAGTAACATCGCTATTTCTGACATCACTTTGCCTTCATTTTATTGGCACACTTCTGCTTTTATTTTCAAAGCCATGTCCAATCTCCACAGCAAGCCAACATGTATCAACTGCAAGCATGCCATTTCTAGTGATGGAAGCCCTTATTGTGGAATTCGCAAATGTCTCTATTGCCCTGGCCCTGCCCTCATCTACTTAACATGTAAAACTTGCAAATGTAGGGTATCTGGATGTCACCATGTAGGTCATAAAGGTTACCGTGTAAAACATCAGTATCTTTGAAAACCAAATGACCTAGTATCATCAACTAACCACATATCACATTGGGTGAATTCCCACAGCATCACATTTCTGAAGAAGAAATGTATTGTGTACTGTCCCTGGTGTTGTGAATTTCTGTCATCTACAAGATCTTAAGGTTTCCGGTGTGTTCAGTGTGGCTATTGTGATGTACCACTATGAAGTTGGGTAATGTACTTCCCCACACATAATAAGCTTGTTAGTTCCTCGAATGTCAAGGGGTGGGCTCTTCAGGAAGTACCTCCAGGCTGGGAAAATTGGTGATTATAGTGTTTTTCGTTTACTTACATTAATTCCATCAACCAGCTCTGGAGACACCAACAAAAATAGTTCAACAATATCTGCTTTACCCAACTCCTGAGACTGACTGTTGCAGTTAAGCAATTTTTTTAAAAAAAGTCTAGGTAAAAGCTAACAATTCTATGGATGTCTGCTGCTATATTTGGTTTACATTTTTTTCCCACAAGAGAGTTGGCAACCTGAAGCCTTCTTTACACTAGACACCACCAATACTGGTTATGTTCTTCACTTGTAATATTTAATAAAGAGAATTTTGCCTTTATCTTTAGACAAGTTACTGTGAATTTAAGATAAGGATGATTTTTTTTCAACGATATAGAGATTCGGAGCAAAAAAATGTACCAACTGTTACACCCCGAAACACTGTTGTCCAAATAAGGGGAACAATGAACAGATCAGTAGGTCGATCATTCTTATTGGAGGCACCTAGCCCCCCCCCCCCAATGGGATATAACCAATCTTAGCAAGGAAATTAGTTGATCTATCTGTTAGGGACCAAGGCTGGAAGTAGGAACCACCAGGCTGACCGTTAGTAATAACTTTACTAAATTAACAAAACCAGAAAAGTAACTAAACAGAAAACTCAGGCAGTACTCACAAAATGAAGATACCACACTTAGAACTCAAAGAAACAGAACAGGAAAAAAACAGACAGTAACAAATTGTTGCGTGCCACAACAATGGTAGGGCCACTCCCAGGGTTATTGTTTTTGGAACAGGAGTGGAAGATTACAGCTCCCGATAAGGATGACCAGCTACCTCATGATGAAGCTGGGTCAATGGCAGAAAGGGAGTTGGAGATTACATCTTCCAATGAGGACGACCAGCTCCTTCAAGGTGAAGCTGATTTGATGGCCACAAGTCATGATATCTCAGATGATGATGTAACCACCCTACAAGGCCCCCCTTGTCTTATGCTCCCAACATGGAGCCAATGGATGCACATTTATCTCCATGAAAATTGTTCTCATTTTGATGTTGAAGTGCACTATGATTTTTGTTATGATTTCGTTGTTGTTCATGTGTTATATAAGGAGATTGGGT